>ML299682.1:24767-62599 GCA_005239495.1 Nicotiana undulata | reverse complement strand
TGGATTACTATATTTGACAACGATCGCTTACCCTATTTTAAGGTGTAAATTGAGCGTATCAAACCTCTTGAGGGATGATTTTCCTGTTACGTTAATATAGATTTGCTGTAGTATTTTCTCTATTTGTTCAACTACGTTATTATTGTGGTTGGTTGAAGAGCTCTCAATCAACTGTGTCTATTTAGTGTGTATTACTCGGGAGAGAGTGCATATTTAGGTAGTTGTTGAACAACATCAGTCCTAACGCATATGTGGGATCAATAAGGAGGGTTTAAAGGTGGGATTAGGGATAACGAAACCTTGGTGCGATCCGAGTGAGCCGTACTTAATGCCAGCTAGCGTACTTGAGAATATGTCTAGTAAATTGTTGTAGTTAATCGGGAGAGACTTACAAAGACCAAATCTTCCCCGAATCATAGGTAAGTGATTCCTAACTATTTTCTTTCAATATTTTACATCTTTTAACAAGATCTTAACCTAGAATCTAGGGTTTTCATGGTAGAATTAGGGATTTTTTGATAGAACTTAGGAATTTCAAAATTTGGGGACGTAGACCTCGAATTGAGGTCGGATTCCAAAATCAATTGTGTATACGGGCTCGGAGGAGAATGGGTAAACGAATTGTGGTCTTAACCTCATGTTTGGACCAAGCGGGCCCGAGGTCGATATTTTACTTTTGTTAGGGAAACTTAGGAAAACTATAATTATGAATTAAAGTTGATTCCTTTAGCAATAATTGATGATATTAAACAATTTATGATTAGATATGAGTGGTTTGGAGGTGAATTCTGAAGGGAAAGTTGTACTTGAGCAGTGAGTGGCCTGCGAAATCGAGGTAAGTGTTGTGTCTAACCATAGCTTGAGGGAATAGGTAATGTATTATTATTTGCTACGTGTTTTGTTGTTGAATACGATGTATATGTGAGGTGACTAGCACCTATACGTTGTGGCCGAGTCATAACATGCGAGTGAAAGTCCATTCTTGCTATTCTTGTAGTCTAAAAGCCTATTACTTGTGCTTATTGTTGCTATTGAAATGTTGGGGGAATTGTATTCGGTTCCTCTGAGATGGATAACATTGTGAATATTGATTCGAGGTTGAGATGTTAAATTGTGAAGGTAATTATTGATGAAATATTGATTTCTTTGTAAAACATCTCTTTATCAATTGTTATTGATTCTGTGAATGGTGAGGAAGAGTATAAAACACAAAGGGTGATGTCGTGCATGATTTATTTATATTGTGAGGAAGAGTGTAAAGCACGAAGGGTGATGCCATGCATAATTTATGTATATTGTGAGGTTGAGAGTAAAAGCATGAAGGGTGATGCCGTGCAGAATTTATTTATATTTTGAGGTTGAGAGTAAAAGCACGAAGGGTGATGCCGTTCATTCTTATCTATTATCTAGTGAGGATGAGAATAAAAGCACGAAGGGTGATGCCGTGAATTCTTATTTATTATTTGGTGAGGTTGAGAGTATAAGCAGGAAGGGTGATGCCATGTAAATTTCCTTTCTATTTTAGTTGCTTAATTTGTTTGTTGATCATTGTTTATTTTTGTCTTCACGGTTTTCTCACTCCTTACGTTGAAATCCCCCAATGCATGTCCCTTTCCCATTATTTGCTATTTTATTTCTTTATTTGCGGTTATTTCAAATGGCATGGTTATAATACTATCCAAATTTTATGTGGTGTCCTGTCCTAGCCTAATCACTACTTCGCCGAGGTTAGGCTCGACACTTACCACTACATGGGGTCGGTTGTACTGACACTCCACTCTGCACTTTTTGTGCAGATCCAGGTTTAGGTCCGAGTTGATTCTGAGTAGTAGCTGACACTTGCGAAGGCGATACAAGGTAGATCTGCCGATGTCCGCAGATTCTTGGAGTCTCTTCCTTTACATCCAGTTGTTGTTTTATTTAGTTCACAAATAGTTATACATTTTCTTTCAGCCAAATACTTGTAGTAAATCCTTAGTAGTTCGTAACTTGTGACTCCAAACCCCGGGTAGTTAGACATTAGTATTATTTTCGCCGTATCGTTATACCATTTCGCTTGTTCTTTTGGTATCATATGTTGAATGGTAGTAGAACTTTGTATATGTCTTAAATTGTTTTAATGTTCCAACTTCTAATATTGGCTTGCCTAGAAAGTGCAGCGTTAGGCGCCATCACGGTCCCCGACGGTGGGAATTCGGGTCGTGACAGATCGAGCGATCTTACAATAGTAGAGATTTACATTAAGGGAAAGCCTATGGTGCCAATTGCATGCATGTGACTTCTTTTGTGAGAGTGAGATATTTTCTTTGATATATATGAGTCCTTAAAATATATTTGAGAATTTAATTTAAGTGTGTGGATTCAACTTACTCTTTTGTTCTTGTTGTGAGGAACATGGTTTCATGAGGGATTGGTAACGTTATTAAACTTTTCTAGGTTGTTGGGTGTTCAAGCCATGAGTGCATTGTGACTTTTGAGCCGATTTTTGAGGCTAGGATTGTTACGAGTATGTTGTAGTTGTTGTGAATTTCTTGAAGTATGGCATAAGAAAGAGGAAGTGTATGAGATTGCATATGCTAAAGTTTAATTGTTGTTATCAACCATAGCCATTGGTATAGTGTGCTTCAAAAGTGTTAAATATGTTAAGTGCTCAAAGATAGTGTAAAGTGTTGGTTGACTCGAGGAAGAGCAACGTATAAATGTGGGGTAGTGATGTTTGGCTATAATTATATATTTTACTGCATTACTTATCTTACATTTAGGTGCTTTAATGCTAAATTATACTATATTTGTACTTAATTGATTTTATTTTATGTGTAGGTACGTCGAAGATAAAATTTGGAGCAAAGTAGAGATCTTATGTGTATTTTATACACTATAGGAATGGTTCATGATTATTTCATTATTGGACAAAGATTGAAGTTTAGTATTATAAAAAAAGGACAAAAGAAAGACAATTGAAATTGAAAAAAAAGAAAGGAAAAGAATGAGAAAATGCCTGAAAGGAAAAGGAATAGACAATTGAAATTAGAGGAAAAAGTTTGGCATCTACTGAAATTGAATTCCAACGAAGCGAGGGATTCTCCTCGCGTTATGTCTTGCACCGCGAGGCATGAGGTGCGGTCCGTCTAGGTGTTCTCGTGTTCCGGGTTTAGGCGTATTTTACCTACACATTAAATAGTCATTAAACATCATTTNGTTGTTTTTTTCTCATAAAAAATAAAAAATATAAAAATTTGGGGGGGGGGGGGGGGGGGGGGGGGAGAGATTAAACACAAGTTTTACTGGGGATTCGACCTAAGGAGGCAAGAACACACCAAGAGCAAGCCAGAGAATTCTTCTACGAGTTTTTCACTTCCTTCTTGCTATTTCCATCATTTGTTATGAATTCTAGTATTTTAGTTTTGCATACTATTATGAATAGCTAATTTGTTATCTAGGGTTTTGATAGAACCTCTTGAAGGATGATTTTCCTGTTACGTTAATATGGATTTGCCGTAGTATTTTCTCTATTTGTTCAACTACGTTATTATTGTGGTTGGTTGAAGATCTCTCAATTGACTTTCCATATTTAGTGTGTATTACTCAAGAGAGTGAATGTTTAGGTAGTTCTTGAACAACATCACTCCTAACATTATTAAAGGTGGGATTAGGGATAACGATACCTTGGTGCGATCCAAGTGAGCCGTACTTAATGCTAGCTAGCCTAATTCGGGAGAATATGTCTAGTAAATTGTGGTAGTTACTCGGGAGAGAATTACAACACTCTGAGCGCTCCTGATCGATAGTGAATACTTAGGTGAAATTATAGAAGATGTAGCGGGAAGGATTCTTACTATTGGAGAAATCATAACTCTAGACCTCTTTAATCTTTTCTCAAACCCGTAGTATCTTTAGTTGTTAATTTACTACTTTAATTATTTAGTTAATTAGATGTAAGAATTTTAATATTTATAACTTAGGAATTGTTCGAGTTTATCTTCTTAGTGATAGTCAAATACTGTAGATAAGCCTTAGTCCTCTGCGGGATTCGACTCTAACCTGTAAGACGTATAATATTTGCAACAACCGCTTAGCCATTTTTATAAGGCACAGTTGGGTGTGATCACTTAGGCCTTGGGTTCTTATATAGTCCATTATGATTCATGGATTGGCATTGGGTATGTGTTAATGCAGGAGGGTAGAGTGACTGCTTATGTTTCACGTTATTTGAAGCCTCATGAGAAGAACTACTAAGTGCACAATTTAGAGTTGAGAACCACCATCCACGCGCTCTATATTGCGAGGTATTATCTCTACGTTGTGTCTTGTGAGGTGTTCACGGATCACAGGAGTCTTCGGCACTTATTCAAACAAAAAGGATTGAACTTGAGGCAACGGAGGTGGTTAGATCTACTAAAGGACTATGATATCACCATTCTTTATCATCCTGGGAAGTCCAACGTAGTGGATGATGCTTTGAGAAGGAAGGATGAGAGCATGAGGAGTCTTGCTTTTATTCTGGTTGGAGAGAGATCCTTAGCTTTGGATGTTCAGGCTTTCGCCAACAGGATCTTGAGGTTGGATGATGAGGCGCCTAATCGATTTCTTTCTTGGTTTCACGTTCTTCTTTGTTTGAGCACATAAATATGTGTCAACGTGATGATCCCCACTTGCTTTTCCTTAAGGACATGGTGAACCAAGGAGGTGACTATTGGTGATATGGGGTGATGATACTTCAGGGCTGGATTTGTGTGTTCAATTTTGATGGGTTGCAGGAGCTAATTCTTGATGAGGCCCATAGTTTGTGGTATTCCATTCATTATAGCACCACGAAGATGTATCATGATTTGAAGCAACACTACTGGGGAGAAAAATGGAGAAAGATATTGTGGAGTATGTGGCTCGGTGTCTGAATTGTCAGCAGGTTAAGTACGATCATCAGATACCGGGTGGTTTGCTTCAATGGCTTGATATTCCGGAGTGGAAGTACGAGCGTATCACTATGGAATTTAAAGTTGGGCTTCCATGGGCCTTGGTGAGATTTGATGCAGTGTGGGTCATTGTGGACTGACTGACCAAGTCTGCACACCTCATTCTAGCCATGACTGCCTACTTTTCTCAGTAGCTGACTAGGATTTATCTTCGTGAGATTTTTTGACTTCATGGTATGCTGGTATCTATTATCTCAGATTGAGGCACGTAGTTTACAATGCATTTTTGAAGAGCCGTGCACCGTGATTTAGATACACAGGTCAAGTTGAATACAAAATTTCATCCCCATACAAACGAGTGGTCCAAGTGCACTATTCAGATCTTCGAGGACATGTTACGTGCTTGTGTTATTTATTTCGGGGGCTCATGGGATTAGTTTCATTGCTAACAGAGTTCTCCTGCAACAACAACTTTCAGTCGAGCATCCATATGGCTCCTCAGGAGGCCTTGAATGGGAGGCGATGTCGTTCTCCAGTTAGTTGGTTTGAGCATGGGTAGGCTAGGTTGTTGGGCACTGATTTGGTCCATGATGCTTTGGAGAAGGTCAACCTGATTCAGGATTAACTCCGTATAACGTCGTTCGGGAAGAAGAGTTATGCTGGTAAGAGAGCTCGTGATGTGGTATTTATTGTGGGTGAGAGGGTCCTACTCAGAGTTTCACCCATGAAGAGTATGATGAGGTTCAGGAAGAAGAGCAAGTTGAGCCCTCAGTATATTGGTCCTTTCGAGATTCTTGAGTGAGTGGGTGAGGTGGCCTACAATCTTGCTGTGCCGCTTAGCTTATCGGAAGTTCACCCAGTGTTCCATGTTTCCATGCTTTTAGAGTATTATAAGTTATAAGGTCTAAATATCGATGTTGGTTTGCACCGGCCTTCGGGTGTTGTGTGCTGGTCACAACTCCCAAGGTTGGATTGTGACAAACTTGGTATCAAATGGGTTTGTCCTAGGGAGTTTGCAAGCTGTATCTAGTGGAGTCTAGTTTATGGGTTGTGCACCATACTTATAAATAGGAGGCTATAGGATATCCAGGTTGAGATTATGAGGATGATACTCAGGTTTTGTGGGCAGCACCACTACCCCCGGGACGGCATAAAGAAACTAATGTACCTTATATTCCTCCTGCAGTGTCTTCTGAGCAGGACTTAGATATGAGAAGTGTAGTACCGTTGTTAACTCAGTTAGTTTCCTCTCATGCCCAACGACAGGTTCCTAGCGCTTCATACGGAATGGTCAATGCGAGAGTTTGGGATTTCATTAATTTTGACCCACAAGTATTCACCAGAACAAATTTAAACGAAGATTCCTAGATTTTTCTAGCTCTGATGCAGTGGATTTTGCGAGTTATGAATGCTACTTGAATATGTAGAGCTTGCCTCACATAGATCGCGGGATATTTCTATGACTTGGTATGGAACTTGGGAAAAATATAGGGGACCTCTTGCCCCACCAGCGGGATGGAGGGAGTTTTCTGAGGCATTTCTGTAGCAGTATTTTCCAATTGAGCTCCGCCGATCCGAAGAAGATAGATTCATATGTTTAGAACAAGGTAACATGAGTGTTTGGGAGTATAGCATGCAATTTATCTCCTTGGCTAAGCATGAAACTTTGATCATGGCAGAGATGAGTGATAGAGTACATCGATTTGAGGGTGGTTTCGGACCACATTTGATTAATGAATGTACCACAACTTCTCTAAGTCCGAATATGAATGTTGCTTGTATTCAAGCCAATGCGCAGAGCTTGGAGGATCGTAAGAGGCAATAGTGAGTCGCTCGAGATCATGATCGGGGCCAACATAAGAGCCCGATCTACAGGAAATATAGAGTCTCGAGGTGAGTTTAGACCTCCATTACTTTGTCACCCATCAAATCTGGTGGCTAATTGTAAAGGCCCCGTAAACTTTCGCCAAGGAATTTAAGGTTTCGTGGTGCCAAGAAGGATAATGGGTTTGAAAATTGTAGAAAAATGAGCCACGATATAGACTTTTTGGGTTAAAGAATGCACTGAAGTGTTGATGGGAATTTTTGGCAGAAGAAGGCAATTTTGCGTTCAATTTCGCGACTGTAGAATTGTTCTATGGACGACACAAGCATCGTAGAGTGGAACAGAAAATGGGAAAATTTGGAAAAACAATTGTTGAACCATGCTGAAGTCTAACTGAACCATTTTACGTGTTAAATCTACCCATAATCTATACATTTAACCCACATTGTGTAGAAGCTACTCATCTCAAAGTGTTAGGTGAAAACCCTTCTCTAAGAGCTCCAAAAAGCGCCCAAGGAATGAAATAAAAGAGCTCAAAATGCCTAAGTCCCGACTTAAATCAGGTTCTTCCTTCTGCGATTTTCGCACCTGCGGAGGGACTTCGGCTTCTGCGGTCAACAATTCGCTTTTGCGGAACATGCAAGGTCACCGACACATCGCACTTGCGGCCACGCCTCATATCTGCGGACCCGCTTCTGTAAACGTTATGCTGCATCTACGGTCAAAGCCTGGACAGCCTGAGGCCTCTCCTGCGAGCTTGCACCTACGGCCATAGCTTAGCAGGTGTGATTGCAGTAGAAACCTAGTGCTTCACCTAAACTTCGCAAGGCCAAATGAATTTCGCACCTCGTCCGATTAATACCCGGGAAACCTGCAGCCCTGCCTAAACATACCAACAAGTTTGAAATCATACAAAGGACATGCTCGCACACTGGGAACACATAAAATATCCAAAAACCTAAGAATCACACCCCAAACCGAATTGAATCAACTTATGAACTTCAAGTTCTTCCAACTTACTCCGAACACACCAAAATATACTTAGACTACTCGCAATGACACCAAATTTTGTGTACAAGTATTAAATGACATTACGGACCTACTCCAACTTCCAGAACCATAATTCAAACCCAATATCAAAAAGTCCACTCTCGATAAAACTTCCCAAAAACCGTCAAATTTTCAACTTTTGCCAAATGACCCCGAAATGACCCACAGACCTCCAAATCCACATCTGGACGCACTCGGAAGACTAGAATCACCATACGGGGCTATTCCCATGCTAGAAGTCCCAGCGGAGGTCGATAACATAAAACTCCACTTCATCCCGAACATAAGTATTACACACAAATTTCCAACTTTAAATATTAGGCACAGAAAAGTTCTTGGGTAATCCAAAATTCGTTCCGAACCTATGCCCAATTTCGAAATCATCATACGAACCTATTGGAACAGTCAAATCCAGATTCTGAGGTTGTTTACTTCAAACGTTGACCAAAGTCAAACTTAGCCCTTTCTACCAACCTTAAGGAACCAAGTGGTCCGATTTCAACCGAACCCTTCCAAATCCCGAACAAACCATCCTTGCAAGTCATAAAATAGTAAAATCACATACGGAGAGTCTTATTTAGGGGAACTAGGATCTAGAAAGTAAAATGACTGGTCGGGTCATTACATTCTCCACCTATTAAAGAAACGTTCGTCCTAGAGCGGGTCTAGAATCATACCTATAGTGTTGAATAAGTGTGGATATCTGCTCTGCATGTCCTCCTCGGCCTCCCAAGTCGCCTCCTCGACTGGTTGGCCCGTCGACTGAGCTTTTACCGTAGAAAACTTCATGGACCTCAACTGGTGAACCTTCATATCAACAATGGCAATTGGCTCCTCATCATAACCCGTGCTCCCATCTAGTTGAACTCTGTTCAAGTATAACACATGCGACATGTCGGCATGATACCTCCGGAGCATAGACATGTGAAAAACCGGATGAACTCCCCATAGAGTGGGAGGCAAGGCAAGCTCATAAGAAACCTCCTCAACTCATCTCAACACCTCAAATGGGCCTATAAATGTTGGGCTAAACTTGTCCTTATTCCCGAACCTCATGATACCCTTCATCCGTGAGACTTTCCAGAGAACCTTCTCGCCCACCATAAATGACAAATCACGTGCCTTATGATACATGTAACTCTTCTGTCTAGACTGTGCTGTGCGAAGTCGCTCCTGAATCAACTTTACCTTTTCCAAGGCATACTTCACAAAATCAGTACCATATAACTTGGCCTCGACGAGCTCAAACCATCCAACGGGTGAATATCGCCGACCATATAAAGCCTCAAACGGAGCCATCTTAATGCTGGACAGATAACTGTTGTTGTAAGCAAACTCAGACAAAGGCATCGATCCCACTGCCCTCCAAAGTCAATCATGCATGCTCTGAGCATTTCCTCCAAGATCTGGATTGTCCGCTCCGAGTGCCCGTGGGTCTGCGGAAGAAAAACCATGTTGAGCTTTACCCGGGTTCCTAACTCAGTATGTACTACTCTCCAGAAATGCAAAGTAAACTGAGGGCCTCTATCTGATATGATATATACAGGAACACCATGCAACCGATTATCTCCTAAATATAAATTTGGACCAATCTCTTTGAAGTATACATATTCACAACCGGAATGAAGTGTGTCGAGTTTATCAAGGTGTCGACAATGACCCAAACTGTATCAAACTTACGTAAGGTCCGCGAAAATCAAACTACGAAGTCCATAGTAATACTCTCCTACTTCAACTCAAGTATAATCATCTACTACAGTAGACCACCTGGCCTATGGTGCTCATACTTAACTTGCTGGCAATTAGGCACCTCGCGACATACTCGACTATTTCCTACTTCATCCGCCGCCACCAATAAGGTTGCCTCATACCGTACATCATCATAACACTTGGATGAATAGTATACCGAGAGTTGTGTGCCTCCTCTAGAATCCTTTCCCTCAGCCCATCAACATTAGGAACACAAGGACGACCCTAGAGTTGCAGAACACCATCCTTGCCGATAGCAACCCCCTTTGCACCACTCTGTAGTATCGTTTCTGTGAGTACCCACAAGTGTAGATCATCAAACATATGAGCCTTGATTAGTTCCAATAGTGAAGACTGGGCAACGACCCACGCAAGAACTCAGTTGGGCTCTGAAACATCTAACCTCACAAGTTTGTTATCCAAGGACTGAATGTCCAAATCTAGTAGCATCTCATTTACTGATATGAATGCCAAACTACCCATACTCTCCGCCTTTCTGCTCAAGGTATCCGCGACTACATTCCCCTTGCCCAGATGATAAAGGATAGTAATATTGTAGTTCTTTAGTAACTCAAGCCACCTGTGCTTCCTCAAATCGAGATCCCTATGTTTAAAAAAATGCTACAAGTTGCGATGGTCGGTGTAAACCTCACAAGACACCCCATAAAGATAATGCATCTACATCTTAAGAGCATGATCAATAGCGGCCAACTCCAAATCGTGTACAGGGTAATTCTTTTCATCAGTTGATGTGAAGCATATGTAATAACTCACCCTCCTACATCAATACACAACCCAAACCAACATGTGAAGCATTTCACTACACAATATACATCCTCGAACCAGAAGGCAACACTAGAACAAGTGCCATAGTCAAAGTTGTCTTGAGTTTCTGAAAGCTCGCCTCGCAATCTTCGAGACCAACGGAACGTCAATCTAGTCAAAGGTGTTGCAACAGATGAGAATCCCTCCACAAGCCGGTGATAATAACCTGCTAACCCTTAGAAGCTACATATCTCGGTCACTGTGGTAGAACGAGGCCAACTCTGCACTGCCTTGATCTTCTTGGAATCCACCTTAATACCCTCACCCGATACAATATGTCCCAGGAATGCTACCGAATCCAGAACACACACTTGGAGAAGATAGCATTTAGCTTATGTTCCTGCAAGGTCTAAAGCACCACTCTCAAGTGCTACTCGTGCTCCTCTAAGATGCGTGAGTAGATCAAAATGTCATCAATGAAGACAATGACAAACGAATGAATATATGGCCTGAACACCATGTTCATCAAATCCACAAATGTCATTGGGGTGTTAGTGTTGCGCCCCTTTTTCACACGAAATCGGGTTTCGACACGTGAAAACTCTCTTAAGAAAGGTTTTAGAAGAGGGAGTCTCCACCTAACGGGTTTGAGGTGCGTTAGGGCACCTATTTCGAAATAACTCTAGTTTAACCAGTTTGCGTCACCAAAGATCGGGTAAGGGCTCAAATTACCTCGAAGAGAATGTGTTAGGCACTCTTCGAGGTCCACAATAGTGGGTCCCGACCGAACTCGAATTATATGAATTAGTCAGATAAACAAAGAGAAAAATAAGAAGTTAGGGAGGTTATTATCATAAGTCCTTGAATAAACACAAATAATTGATTTAAAGACAAGATAGGGGGTCCTAAGTTTTTTAGCCTAAAGGATCACCTAGTGCAACATAAATAATATTTCATAACTCCCTCGAGATGGGGACTCGTAGTGTTCACCGGGCACAGAATATCATCTCCTACTACCTGAGTACTATCTTTAAGTTTGTTACCTAGAGCACACTAATTGATTCTAATCCGTGCCTTATGCGTGCACTACCCGTCCCATGCCTATGGCCCAGAGGCATTTGGACCTCTATTTTGGGTGGTTCCACACTTAACTTAGGCTGTTCAAAATGATAAATCTAAGAGACATCCAAAAACATGTAGGACTAGACATAAGGGTTGTAAATGGCCCAAGTTGGCCTCCACATATAAGCAACAAATGCACGCAATCATGTTTTACATATTAGGCAGGTGACAAATTCAAGATTTTATAGAGAATAGAGTCCTTAAATCCTATAGGCATGGCTTCTAGGTGACTCTGAATTTTAAGCATACACGCATTGTTACTTTGCATATCGCGAGTGTTACAAATCCTATAGGCATGCTTTCTAAAATTGTTTGCGAAATGAGGTAGTGAAGTATTTGATGGTTCAAAATACCAGCGTTTGATTTTATTGGCACACTTTTTCTTTAGACGGGCAATAGGGTCCTATAGGCAGGATATCTACGAATTGGCAATTGAACTGATTTTTATCCTTTCATTCCTGTAGGCATGATTTCTAGGCGAGCAATAGTAATAGAAGCTAATTTGTACCATGCCTATAGGATTATATTTCTATAAGCATGATATCTTCGTGAATATTGTGAAAAGCACGTATTTATTACTTAATGTAATCCTATAGGCATGGTATCTTACATGAAGCAGTTTGAACGAATAATTATTGTACTGCGCAGTATAATAGGCAGTCAAAATGTGTGAAAATGAACATATGTACAGGTGAGATTATTTATGTCCTATAGGCAGGTCATCTCACAAAACACATAGAATCAAAGCATGTTGAACAAATTCAGACCCTATAGGCAGGATTTCTACCATTTTTCATGCAAACATTAGAATAGTCCCATTTTCCCAATTTTACTAATACCCCAACTGTTACTACATAATTATTACAGGCCCAATGAATGAAATAAATTAGAGAGTGATAGAGATGACATAGTGGTCCTAATACATGCCCAATGTGTACCCAGCCCAACCAGGTCTTCAATTTCCTATCCATACAGGTTTCACCACAGCCCAGAAACCACAAAAGAATTCAAACCAATACCATTAGCTATAGTTGATCAAATGATCCAGAAAACAGTCATTTACACAAGCCAATTGGCTTATTCAGTAGGTAGGAGGGGGGGGGGGGGCAGAAATGAGCAGTCAAGAAAAGAGTGCAAAAAAACCTTAGGCCCTAGTGTGTCAGAGTTCACAAGGGTCTCGAAATGGACCTCGAGCAATGCTCACACTAGGGAGGTTAGTAGAGAAGTTTTAGGGGGGCTTGGCTTTCAGCCGACCAGGAATTAGAAGTTTAGAGCAACCAATGAAAATAGTAGTAAAGTAATAAGGTTTTGGAAAAATCCAGAGACATTACAAAGTAATCACATAATGAACATATTAACATAGAGGGTGCATGAACCCATAAACAAGTCAATGCTGCCAGTTTTCACATAACCCATTGGGGCAGAGTGACATATTAATAAGAAACAAGGAGCCTGAAGCTTATGGGATTACCAAGTTAATAGGCGAGGACCATTAGGCTACTAACACAAATAGTTGTCACTAATGCAACCAGTTTAAGACCTAAAGAATTAAGTTATACTAAACACATGTATTTAACAATATAATTTATACTAATAAGGAAAGAAGATATCATAATTTAGGCAAAACCAGTCTAAGAGGTTCCACTTAATTGCTAGGGGTACAGAACTGGGAAGGGAAAGAACACAATAACTGATAAGCGTAGTCATAGTATCACACTATACACTTAGAATGAAGATTTTAAATAGATTAGGGCGACGAATAACATTAATCGCTATAGAAGTTCAGAATCAGGCAGGAAACATGGATTAGGCCATATAATTAATGCAAACATTCAAATGATCAATAGAAGTAAACTAAACATGCTTCAAATTGTCCAGATTGCCTAAGTTAGATACAAATAAATCATTAGGGCTGACAGTTTATAGGCAGAACCACACATGAAGAGAGTCCAGGGAATACATTAAGTCATGCCATTTTGGAAAAAAACACAAACATGATAATTAGAACATAATGGAATAAATATTGCGAAGGTTGAAAACTAACTAGTTGTTGCTCAATAAACAAGAAAAGAACATCAATCATGAACTAGAATCTCAGATACCTCAAGTTCCAAATCAAGAACCCAGGGCAATGCTCACACCCAAGAAAGGTCAAAAAGTAAGAAATCAGGTGGCCTTAGCTTTCAGCTGGCAAAGAACAAAATAGAACAGACTAATAGACGAACAGAGTAAAACGCCCTAATATTTTTTTAGTGAAAATTAAAGATTGAAGTCCCACCTTCGAAGGGAATAAGGGATGGTTTTATATAATAGTAACAATCAAACGGTAACATAGTGATTTAAGCAACAAACATGGAAATAAATACACAAATAGGTCAAAAAATCAATTTAAAAAATTTGTAAACCCTAGTTTTTTAGAGAAAGTAAATATCGACAAGATATAAGCAAAATCGGACTCAGGGTAGCATAGGACGAATATACACAAAATAATACTCAAAATCAGATATTTGAACCAATTCTAGTTCGATTTTGAAGAGATATGTGAACACTAGTTTTAGGGAAAGTAAAAGTCAACAAAATATAAAAAAATATTCGGACTCATAGTAGCAAAGGATGAATATAGACAGAAAAATGCTAAAAATCAGGCATTTGAACCATTTTTGGTTCGATTTTTAAGAGATCTACTTGCCATGTTTAGGCAAGCACTATAGAAAAACAACCATTACAAAAGAGGGGTCGAGTAGGATAAGAAATAGCCATTGAATCCCATATTAAGTAGGATTAGGAGAAGATTTAGGGGGGGGGTGGCTTTAGGGTTTCAAAAAGAGGGATAAGGGAGATGAGAAAATATTAGGGCGGTGGATTAGAGGGAAGTGATTAGGGTTAGGGGTGAGGGGATAATTAAAAGGAGGGATTAACCAGGGGCCGTTGATCTAGAGAGATGAACGGCGTGAATTTAAAACATGAGTGGGGCGGGTTAATTGTAGCGGGTCCGACCGGGTTTTGGGTTAAAGGGTTATTGGTTTGAGCTAGGATTATTTGGGCTAGTGGATTAGGTGTTTTGGGCCATTATTTGGTCCAAAAATGTTTAGAAATTGGGGCTAGTTTTTAAATATCCAATATTTTATCAAAAAATAATCTATAAAAGTGATTAGTAATTAAAAAATATTATTTGTGCACTAAAATGATTAAAAATATTAACTTAACATTATAAAAATATAAAAATTTATTGTGACATAAATAATATTATTATACATGAATATAGGCTATTATTGAAAAAATGTGCAATTAGCCTAAAAATAAAAATGTAATTATGAAAACATGAAGTAAAATATTAAAAACATAAATGTTAGTGTAAATTATAAGTTTGGATGATCAAATCATCATAAAAATAATTTAAGGATAATTATTGGATATTCATATAATAAAATGC
The DNA here is from genome assembly GCA_005239495.1 of Nicotiana undulata. Classification (NCBI taxonomy): domain Eukaryota; kingdom Viridiplantae; phylum Streptophyta; class Magnoliopsida; order Solanales; family Solanaceae; genus Nicotiana; species Nicotiana undulata. The sequence continues at coordinate 47,742 of ML299682.1, read as the reverse complement.
AGAAAGAAACTAATTTAAAGCCTTAAAATTTTATGGAAAATTATGAAAAATGCTTGTATAGGTTTTTAAATTAAATGTTGATGCAAATATACTATTTTTGAAAGTATATATATTTTAAAATACGAGGAAATAATTGGGTATCAACAGTTAGTCAAGCCGAAGGACATCACTAGAAACTCATAATGGTCGTATCTAGTCCGGAAAGCAGTCTTCGGAATATCCGAATCTCGAATCTTCAACTGATGGTACCCTGATCTCAAGTTGATCTCAGAGAACACCCTGGCACTCTGCAACTGGTCAAACAAATCATCAGTGGCAACAGGTGCTTGTTCTTAATGGTAACATTGCTTAACTAGCGGTAATCAATGCACATCTGCATAGTCCCATCTTTCTTCTTCACAAATAACAATGGTGCATCCTGAGGCGATACACTCGGTCTAACAAACCCTTTTGCTAGCAACTCTTCAAGTTGTTACTTTAACTCCTTCAACTCTTTTGGAGCCATGCGGTATGGTGGGACGGATATAGGTTACGTACCTGGTGCCAATCAATGCAGAAATTGATATCACGATCTAGTGGCATGCCTGGACGATCACAAGGAAATACATCGGAGAACTCCTGGACTACGGGCACTGAATCAATTGTCAGAGTATCTACAGTAGTATCCCGAACGTAAGCTAGATAAGCCAATCAACCCTTCTCGTCTATGTGTCGAGTCTTCAGAGAAGAGATAACCCTACTAGATGCACTGACACACGACCCATTCCACCCCAATCTACGTAGCTCTGGCATCGCCAAGGTGTGATATGGAGATAACCAGTCCATGCTCATGATGACCTCAAATTTGGTCACATCAAGAAACAGAAGATCCGCTCTTGTATCATAACAACAAAATGTGACAACACAAGACCAATAAATCCGATCCACAATAACAGAATCACCCACATGAGTGGAAACATAAACAGGAGTGCCGAAGGAATCACGAGGAACATCGAGGAAATGAGCAAACAGAGATGACACATATGAATAACATGTAGCTGGTTGTCCTCCACCTGCCTGACCTCCACATCTAGGGTGGACCCTACTCGCCTGTCCTCGACCTTTGGGCGGTCGGACGGCTAGTGGGACAACTGGTATTGTAATCATAGGTTGTTGACCCTACCACACTTCCTTGTCATGAATTTGGGGCAGAACCTACGCACATGACTAAGATCCCCGCACTGAAAACAACCTCTCAGTACGGTGGACTGCTAACATGATGTCTGACCCTGATGGCCTGAATACCCACTAGAAGAACCCTGAATAGCTGGTGGGCGGTAGAAACTCTCTGGCATTGTGCTAAAATAAGGTCGCACTAGAGCACCCCGGGAGACGCGGTGCTGGATATGTGGGCCTGCTAGGCTAAACTCTCCCAAAATGTCCTCTGCCCCCAAACAGAGCACCACTAAATCCTTATGAATAAAGGAACTGCTTGTCCACAACTAGATGGTAAGAAGTCCTCATCTCAGCCTCTCGGACCATAGTGGCATGAATACCTGAGTTCAACCCCATACTCCGTACTCTCTCCACCTCAGTATGAAGTATCATAAGTGCATGGAGAGACAACTCAAAAAATCTCACCTCATAATCGGTCACTAACACTGACCCCGCTAGAGTTTCTCAAACCGAAACCCCAACTCTTCCCTAGATACGGTGGGATATACCTATCCAAAATGGATTGAACTAGTTCAAAGTAATGGCAAGAGAACCTACTAGTCTTCCAAGAAGATAAGACTTCCACCATCTACGGGCCCTGCCCTCTAGCAGGAAAGTAGTAAAATCCACCATGTGGTATTCTAATATCCTCATGTTGTGCATTCAGTCCCTGCACCGATCAATGAAGTACTGGGGATCCTCATGTCTCTCACCTCCGAAGACAGTGTTGTAGCCTAGTCCATCTGTCCAATAGCTTCTGCGGCTCGTTGGCCCCGGATGGTCTAGGCTCAAGCATGACTATTGTCACTAGATGGGCTCCCACGGGTAGTATGCCTAGGGTCTGATACACTGCAGGAGCTTGCCTAGGAGCCTGAGCTGTAGGGGTCTGTGCACCCTCTCCCGCCTGTGATGTGGTTGGGTCCGTTGGAAATAAACTAGCCTTAGTCATAGTGTCCTTGAATTGTACTATACGGCCTATGACCTCCTGAAATCTCGGTGCGGACATGAAATCTACCGAGGTTGGCTCTGCTGCAGGCACCTTGCCCTTCTCCTCAATACTGGGATCCTCTACTTGATCCACTGGTAGCATGGTTGGAGCAACTCTAGGACGTCCTTGTCCTCTACCATGGGCTGAAGCCCTCCCTCGGCCTCTAGCAAATAATGGAGTAGCTCCTCCCGGGTCTAGAACACATGTTATGCGCGTTCTCACCATCTGTGAGAGAATGAGAAAAGATACTTAGTATAACATCAACTGCACAATAGAAAATGAAGAAAGAGTAGTTTCCTAACACCCTATAGCCTCTCGAATATAAGTACAGACGTATGTGCATCAATCCTCAAGACCTATTAGGACTTCTCATAACATTTGAGACCTACGTAAACCTACTCCTCTGATACAATGTTGTCACGACCCAATTTCTCCTATATGTTGTGATGGCGCCCAACGTTATCGCTAGGCAAGCCAATAGTGAACTAACTGTGTGATTATATCTTTTAACAATTTAGAAATAGTTGATATTTAGCTATGGGAAAAATAAGAAGTGAAACAATAAATAACATGAGAAATAGACAGTCTTAAAAGCAAATGAGATGAAGTAATAATAAAAAATCACCAAGTGTCTACTAGCAAAATTTCCAAGACCTGGTGTTAGTGTATGAGCTACTAGTAGAATATAAAAGAAAATACCAAACTACTGTCTGAAGTGAAATAGACATAAAATAAAAGCAAAAGAAAGACTTCGGGTGCTGCTGAACGGGCTTGGAAGGCATCCCACCGCAAAGTCTCATGGAATCAAGAGTGAACCCCGGGATGATAACCAGATGCACCTTCTTCAGATCCTACATGATTACTGTAGAAGCGTAGCATGAATACATAAACAACATGTACCCAGTAAGTATCTACTATAACCTCGAAGAAGTAGCAACTAGGGGTCAACTTCGACACTTACTATGGGCTAAGAATAATATACCAAAATTATAATTAAGCATAGGCTACACAAATGAAGCTGAAAACTCAATAACAAGAAATAAATAAGCAATTCTTTAACTAATAGTAAATTGCAAACCAATTTCCATCATTTAACAATTTAACCTCTAAAGCCAATGAAACAATATCAAGTATAATTGTGCTCCAAGTGTTATTACGCACGAATTATGTCGAGGTTGTATGGCCCGATCCAAAATATAAACATATATTTTGTGCACTGCCAAGGGTCGAAGTACGGTACGAACCTTAGATACATCTATTCTACTGCCGATGCGTTCGGCCCGCTCCACAATAAGAGAAGATACTTTGTAAACAACTGATTCAAAGATTATTAAGAGGCTAGTATACAAGAAGCACCAATTCTTGTTAATGGTCAAGTAACCCTTCAAAACTCAAGTAAATGAAGTTCGATCTTTTACAATTCCTTCATCAAGTTCATATATGATTTAAGCACATAACGTAACAAGTAAGGTGTAAACATTGCAAGTATAACATGATTTGGGTCTTAAACTACCCGGACATAAGCATAATTAGTAGCTACACACGGACGCTCGCCACTTCATGCATACGTAGCCCCCACAAATAGAATCACATATTAATTGAATTCACCTAAGGGGTTAATTCCCTCTTAAAAGGTTAGAAAAGAGACTTACCTTGTTCTCAAGTTCACTTCTGGTCCACAAATGTGCTTTAAACCCTCAACTCGGTGCCAAACGACTCGAAACTAGTCAAATGTTATATAAAATAGTCAATATATGCTAAAAGGTTCATATTCTAACTATTAAAGTGATTACCCAATACCAAATTGAAGAATTCCTAAAATCATCTCCGGGCCCACGTGCCCGGTTTCCAAAACATTTTCAAAGAAAGTTGTTACCCAATAACTCACGAACTCAAATTTATAATTTTCACTAAATTTCATAACAATTTTCGTGATCAAAACCCATTTTTATCAAAAACCTAGGTTTTTCATCTAAACCCATGATTTCATAAATTTTACATGTTAAATCTACCCATAATCTATGTATTTAACTCACATTGTGTAGAAATTAGTTACCTCAAAGAGTTAGGTAAAAACACCTCTCTAAGAGCTCCTAATATCTCCCAAGGAATGAAATAAATGAGCTCAAAATGCCTAAGTCCCGACTTAAATGAGGTTCTTCCTTTTGCGATTTTCGCACCTGCGAAAGGACTTCCGCTTCTGCAGAACTGCTTATGCAGTCAACAATCCGCGTCTCCGGAACATGCCAGCTCACTGGTCAATCGCACCTGTGTCCACGTCTCGCATCCGCGGACATGCTTCTGCGAACGGGCTTCGCATCTGTGGTCCTAGCCTTGTTAGCCTCGGGCCGCTTCTGCGATCTCCATCTCGCTTCTGCGAGCTCGTACCTGCAGCCATAGCCTCGTGAGTGCAATTTCACCAGAAGCATGGTGCTTCAACTAAACTCCCAAGGCCAAATGCATTCCGCACCTTATCCGATTAACACCCGGGGCCTCTCCCAAACATACTAACAAGTTTGAAATCATAAAACGGACTCGCTCACATCCTCCGAATGCATAAAATATCAACAAACTAAGAATCACACCCCAAACAAAATTTAATCAACTTATGAACTTCAAGTTCTTCCAACTTACTCTGAACGCGCCAAAACATACTTAGACTACTCGAAACGACACCAAATTTTGTGTGCAGTCTTAAATGACATTATGGACCTACTCCAACTCCGAAACTAGAATCCGAATCCGATATCAAAAAGTGCCACCTCGGCCAAACTTCCCAAAAACGTTCGAATTTCTAATTTTTTCCAAATAAACTACGGATCTCCAAATCCACATCCGGATGCGCTCCTAAGAACAGAATCTCCATACAGATCTATTCCCAGGATCAAAATCCCAAACGGGGGTCGATAACATAAAAATCCACTTCAGCCAAAACTTTTGAATTTCACCCAAAATGCCAACTTTCAATATTATGCGCTGAAACATTCTCAGGTCAACAAAAACCTGAACTGAGCCTACGCCCAAGTCATAAATATATCATAGGAACCTATTGGAACCGTCAAATCCCCATTACAAGGTTTTTTACTCAAAACATTAACCGACGTCAAACTTAGCCCTTTTACCAACCTTAAGGAACCAAGTGGTCTAATTTCAACCCGTACCCTTCCAAATATCAAACTAACCATCCCCGCAAGTCATAAAATACTAAAAGCACATATGGGGATTCTTATTTAGGGGAACATGGATCTAGAAAGAAAAATGATTGGTCGGGTTGTTACAATATGTGTATTAAAATGTTATGGCTTTGAGTCGTGTTTCAAATGAAAGTCCATTATTCTTAACTTAAAAAGAATACTCCATGCGTCTAAAACTCCTATTGCTCATATATATACTTAAGGCCTTGATTTTGAATACTCATATTGTTGATAATATATAAAGATGTTTGAAAGTGAAAGAAGTGAGTTTCAGATATAAAGTGTGGTCACCGTGCCAAGAATAAACGTTATACTTATGGCTAGTGGTGCCAATGAAATGAGATGATGTGATAAAGATAATAAAATGATCCTTGATTCAACTGTTCCAAAATTACTTCGAAAATAGATTTACCTAAAATCTTATATTCTCAAGCCATGCCCAAATGTTGTTTTTTTAACTAATGATGTGCTTTGTAAGTATTTCCAATGTGTTTTGAGCTCTTACATATTCATGAGTTGAAATTGTTTATTGCCCTTTTGGGGAAAAGTATTTCAAGAATAAATGGTGTGTTACTCATTTATGATTTTAACTTGCACTTTTGTCGCCAATCATTTTACTCCACTTCTTGGAAAGAAATCTATTTTGTTTAAAGCCATCATTACTAATGAACCTACAGTTGTGATTTTTGGAATATGCTATATGTTGATATTTATGATTATGATCCATGAAAAGGAAGGTATGAAATCGAGGAATACGAAATACGACCATCGTTCCATGAATGAAGAATCATATGTATGGCCAAGAGAGCCAATGAAATAAAGATGTTTTACGTGGTTGAAAGTGCCAATGAAGAGCTATATACGGTGTGAAAGTTTATAAGTAAATGCAATTGTATTTTTTTTCCTTGTATGAAAAATCAAAATATTTTTGGGAGTATCGCTAGTCACCGGGGTAGGGTAGGTTGAAACCTAACCCTGAAACTACATGTGCCGTTGTAGGAGTGCATTGTGATTATTCCCCTTATTTGGGATGAGATTTATGTGATGAAAATATTCCCCTTAATTGGGATGACATTATTGTTAGCAAAGGGTGATGCCAATTCACACGGCATTGTGGTGAGACGACCTAGACGATCAGGTCGAGATTAGACGCCTTGCTGCACATATGGTGGTGATTTTGATTTTGACTACACCTCCACCCCTGCACATTGGGGTGAGGTGGCAGGGTCGCTTTGTGTCAAAATTGTTGTGATTGTGATTGGATGTATTGAGTGAGACGGCTTAGCCAATCGGGCTGAGATCGAACTCCGTGCTAATAGTACGGTGGTATTGTGATTGGATGTCTATAGTGAGATGGCTTAGCCGATCGGGCCGTGATCAGACTCCGTACAAAATTCACGGTGGTACATCGGTACTAAGATAGTGAATTTGATTGTGGTTGATTTCTTCGGATGAGACGACTTAGTAGATCGGGTCGTGATCGAACTATGTGCTACATTCACAGAGGTATATCGGTATTAAAGATCTCCCAACCAAAAATAATATTTGTCGCGCCTGACCTTGGGGAGTGCGACCGACGCTCAACCGAGATACCCAAATTAGCCAACCTTGCTCATTAACAATATAAGTGTGATGACCCAAAAAGTCATCTTATATAAATTTAATTATGACTTTATTCTGAGGCCTCGAGAGCCTCCGTTAATCTCACCTAGATATACGTGCGTAGCCCGGGCGCGTAGCCGGAAGCTTTATGTGGAAACTTGATAAAGAGTCGAATTTATGATAATTAATTGAATAAAGTTGACTTTGGTCAACATTTTTGGTAAACAGACTCGGACCCATGATCTAGCGGTCCCGGAAGGTCCGTAGGAAAATATGGGACTTGGGCATATGCCTGGGATCGAATTTCGAGGACCCAAGTCTGAGAAATGAATTTTTAAAGAAAATTATTTTCTGAAAATAATAAAGGTTTATGAAAATGAACCTCGATGTGAAACCTGTGCTGTCGGGCCCGTATTATGCTTTCGGAGCCCGGAACAGGTTCAATGTGTGTTATTTAAGTTATCTGTGAAATTTGGTAAGAAACGGACTTGATTGGACGGGTTTCGGATCAAAATGGGAAATTGAGAGTTAATGAAGTTTTGAGGATTTTCATAGAAATTGAAATTTGGTTTGGAACATGTTTTTATGTTACCAAGATCCGAATGAAATTTCGAGACTGGAAATAGTTCCGTTATGTCATTTATGACTTGTCTGCAAAATTTGAAATCATTCCGAGTGGTATAGGCCGGTTCGGCGCATTGAAATGAATTCTAGAATCTTAAGTTCTTAAGCTTGATTCAATTTGGTTTTGGGGTTGAATTCTAAGTTTCGTTGTTGCTTTTAACGTTCCGGAAGTTTGAGCGAGTCCGTATAACAAATACAGACTTGCCGGTGCTTTTAGACTGGGTCCCGAGGGGCTCGGGTGAGTTTTGGACCCCCGGGAGCTAAGTTGGAAAAACCAAATTTTTTCTGTTTGGCTTCCTTCTTCGCGATCGCAGAAGGTGGGTCGCGATCGCGGAGAAGGAATTTGGCTGGGCTGCTGATTGTTCTTTGCGATCGCAGTTTCCTCTTCGCGATTGCGGAAGGTTGGACCCTTGGCCTTCGCGATCGCATCCCAGTCGTCGCAATCGCGGAAGGCTGGACTCCATGCCTTCGCGATCGCAGCCCCATCCTCGCGATTGCATAGTGTCGAGTCAGGGCCGGGCACAATTTCTCTTCGCGATTGCAGGACCTCTGCTGCGATCGCAGAGGTCTGGCCAGTTGGCCTTCGCGATCGCAGGGCCCTTGTCGCGATCGCAGTGAAGGAATACCTGGATAGTTTTATTAAATACGGGACTTAGCCTATTTCCTCCATTTTCATCTTCCTCCTCACGTCTTTAAAGAGTTTTTCAAGTAACCTTCAACCATTGTTATTGAGGTAAGTAAATTCCATGGTTTTACTAGTTTCAAACATCAATTCCTAGTTAAATTTCCTACTAAATTATCAAAAATCATGGAATTTGTAGTAATTTTAGGGCTCTTGAGGATTTTGTGATTTTCCATTTTAGGCCATGAATTCAAGTAGAAATCACACCTTAATGATCCTTAGGCTATGGGTGAGTGATCCCTTCGAGAATTTTCGGAATTTGAACATGCGGGACTGAGTTGGAATTTGGGGATTCTTCAAGAATAGCGATTTTATTAAATAACTAAGATAATTTCAACATTGTGCATGCATCGATTTAATTGTACACCTTTTGATTTAATTGCGAGTCCTCGGGTGTAGAGTTCGGAGTTTCGGGCGCAATTGTGGTCCGAGGGGTAGATTCGACACGAGGTGAGTCTCATTTCTAACCTTGTAAGTGGGAATTGTCCCCATAGGTGATGTATATGCTATGTGTAAATTGTCTGGGGGTTACGTACGCACCAAGTGACGAGATTCCGTACGTAGCGGCTATCATCGTTATGTCCGGGTAGTTAGGCCCACATCATGCCTTATATGCTTCCTTGTAAGACCTTATATGCTTCCTTGTAATGCTTTATATGATTCATTGTGATGCCATATGTACTATGAGATCATGTTTTGTATAGTATTGTTCCTCTGAGGCTTTATGGAAATTGTTGAATTGAAAGGAATTTGTTATGGAAAGTAAGTTTTATTAGATATTGTGTGTGCATGTGACCGCTTCGCAGTTTACATTCCGCGAGCGATGTGTGATTTCCCACACTCTTATTGTAGCGGGCCGTACGCCACGCCAGATTGAAAGATGCACTTTTGGGACGGGTCGGTCGATCCTCGGCAGTGCACAAAGATGATATAATTAGAATGCACTCTTGGTACGGGCCGTTCGATCCTCGGCAGTGCATAGACGAAGTTGTGCTATGATATGATATGGTTACATTGAAAGACGCACTTTTGGGATGGGCCGATCGATCCTCGATAGTGCGTAGTTATGATTATGGTAAGCATGCACTTTTGGGGCGGGCCAATCGATCCCCGGCAGTGCATAGCTATTATTTCCTTATGACTCCGGCCGGTTGTCTTATTTTTGTGTGCGCATGATTATTTGGCATTGTTTCATGGATTTGTGACTTGTATGAGATAGTTTTGGGAAAGAAAGTGACCATTGTTATTGTTCCAGTATTTTTCTTGGATTCCTGTGCTTTATACATAATTGCAACTCACTGTCTTATATGCCTACTGCTTTTATTTTATCATCGTTATATCATATTGTTGGACCTTAGTGAGTGTCAAGTCGACCTCTCGTCACTACTTCTTCGAGATTAGACGGGATACTCACTGGGTACATATTGATTTTAATATGTACTCATGCTGCACTTCTGTACTTAACTGTACAGGTTCTGAGACTGGTGCATCTGGTTATCAGACCAGATCCTGATAGTGACCGTAGCGGACTTGACTTCACAGTGAGCTTCTTCCTCTGGGGATCCCCAGCAGCACCATGGAGTTTCACTTACTTTTGTTTCCTGTCTATTCATGCAGACAGTGGGATTGTATATATTATTATCCTATGTATATTCCGTTAGTATGCCCATGACACTCGTGACACTAGTTCCTGACACACACGTAGTGTATATTTTGGGATTGGGGCTGTATATTCATACATATGCTTTATTTTGGCCATGTATTGTTATGATTTTATCTTCTTATCAAGCTATCACCATGTTTAATCGTTTTAAATTGGTAAAAATTGACTTGTTTTAATCAAAAGGGAAGGGTAACACTTAGTGTAATTCATATTGGCTTGCCTAACCCCGTCGTTGGGCGCCATCACGACCCGGATTAGGATTCTGGGTCGTGACAACGTGGTATCAGAGCCGTAGGTTCACGTAAGTCTCACGAGTAACGAGCAGGCCCAGTAGAGTCTTGCGGATCGGTACGGAGACGTCTGTACTTATATTCAGGAGGCTATGGGGTGTTAGGAAACTTCCCTTTATTAATATTATGTCGTACAATCTATGATGTACTCAACTTATTCTTCTATTCTCTCACAGATGGTGAGGATGCATGCATCCGATGTCACTGGTCTGGGAGATGTCGCTGCCCCCGCCGCTCGAGGTCGGGGTAGAGGCGGGGGTAGAGCAACTGCTCGAGGTAGGGGACAAGGGCGTCCCAGAGCTGCACCAGTGGCACCACCAGAGGACCTTATTATGGAGGAGAAGGACGAGGTGCCTCCAGTAGCACCTGCTCCAGTGGATTTCATGATGGGGCCAGACTTCTCGGAAGTCATGGGCCGTATGCTGAGATTCATGGACACTATGTCCTAGGCTGGTTTATTTCCAGCCGACCCTGCTACTTCTCAGGCGGGAGGGGGAGTCTAGACCCCTACCGCTCAGGCCACAAATAAGGCAGCAGCAGCACATCATACCCCGGGCACACCGTCTGTGGGTGGGGTTCAGCCCGTATTAGCAGCCCTAGAGCCCAGGTCAGTTGTAGAGGGTGACCAGCAGAAGATGTTGGATAGATGGACCCGACTTAGCACTCCAGTCTTCGGGGGTGAGCAGGGTGAGGATGCTCAGGATTTCATCGATAGGTGCAGGAATAGACTGCACAACATGAGGATTTTGGAGTCTCATGGAGTGGATTTCACCACATTTCAGTTGGAGGACAGGGCTCGCAGGTGGTGGCAGTCATATATTCTCAGCAGACCAGCAGATTCTCCTCCTGTCACTTGTGATCAGTTCGTGCAGGTGTTTCTAGACAGATATATTCCACCCTCTGAGAGGGAAGAGTTGAAGCGTCAGTTTGAGCAGCTAGAGCAGGGGCAGATGACAGTGACAGATTATGAGGCCAGATTTTCAGAGTTGTCACGCCATGCACTTATGATATTGCCTACCGATGTCGAGAGAGTGCGGCGGTTTGTGGTCGGGTTGCATTCAGATATTAGGGCCACCATGGCCCTAGAGGTGGAGATGGGTACTGCTTACCATCTTGTAGTGGAGATAGCTCGACGGATTGAGGGGTATCGGTTGAGGAGAAGGGAACAGGGTCAGTAGGGTTAGCAGGACAAGAGGGCTAGGTTCTCAGGGGATTTCAGGGATACTCCGGCTAGGAGCAGAGGTCAGTTCGGGGGTGGTCATCCCTGCAGGCTTCCATATCCAGCACCTCCACTACCTCCTCGAGGTGGTCCAGCGAGGCCTCAGTTCAGTGCCATGCCAGAGCGTTTCTATCATCCTCCAGCCACTCAGGGATCACCCAGTGGTCACTACAGTCGCCAGAGATCCTCCGGTTTTTATTTCAGTGCTATGCCCGAGGGTCCACATCGCTTCTTGGCTATTCAGGGGTCTTCCGCTTCGGCGCAGCAAGCTATGATACCTAGAGGTTACTTTGAGTGTGTAGATCTAGGTCATATGAAGAGACAGTGTCACAGGCTTCAAGGCAAGGCAGTGCAGCAGGGTTATCAATCTATGGGTCTAGCGCCAGCAGTCCGGCCACCTAGAGGTGGAGGACAGGTAGGCAGGGGTCGTCCTAGAGGGGGAGGTCAGTTAGTTCCAGTTCACTCTGGGGGAGCTCAGTCTTCAAGAGCCTCAGCCAAATTTTATGCCATTCCTGCCAAATCAGATGTAGTGGCCTCAAACGCCGTAATCACAGGTATTATCTCAGTATGTGATAGAGGGGCTTTGGTACTATTTGATCCTGGATCCACGTATTCATATGTTTTAGTACTATTTTCTCATTTTTTGGATGTCCCTCGTGAGTCCTTCGGTTCTCCTATATATGTGTCCACTCCTGTGGGCGATTTTGTGGTGGTAGACCGGGTCTATCGGTCTTGTGTGATCACTTTTTGTGGTTTCGATACCAGAGCAGATCTTTTATTGCTGGATATGATTGATTTTGAGGTTATCCTAGGCATGGATTGGCTATCTCCTTATCATGTTGTGTTAGATTGCCATGCCAAAACAGTCACTTTAGCCATGCCTGAGTCGCCTAGGCTAGAGTGGAGAGGTTCTTCAGTTAGTGCATCCAGCCGAGTCATTTCCTTCATGAAGGCTCTGCATATGGTCGAGAAGGGTTGTTTGGATTACCTTGCTTATGTGCGGGACACCACCGCCGAGTCTTTGACCATTGATTCAGTGTCGGTGGTACGAGAGTTTTCAGACGTATTTCCTTCAGATCTTCCAAGCATGCCTCTAGATCGAGATATTGATTTATGTATTGATTTAGCTCCAGATACTCAGCCTATTTCCATTCCCACATATCGTATGGCTCCTAAGGAGTTGAAAGAGTTAAAGGAGAAACTTGAGGAGTTGTTGGCTAAGGGGTTCGTCAGGCCGAGTGTGTCATCGTGGGGTGCTCCAATCCTATTTGTGAAGAAGAAGGACGGGTCTATGCGGATGTGTATTGATTACCGCCAGCTGAATATGGTTACTATTAAGAATAAGTATCCTCTTCCACGCATCTATGATTTATTTGACCAGTCGCAGGGTGCTCGTGTGTTTCCCAAGGTTAATTTGAGATCAGGTTATCATCAGTTGAAGATTCGGGCTTCAGATGTTCCGAAAACTGCATTTCGTACCCGATATGGCCATTATGAGTTCTTGGTGATGTCTTTTGGTTTAAGTAATGCCCCAGCCGCATTCATGGACTTGATGAATAGGGTATTCAGTCCGTATATTGATTCCTTCGTCATCGCCTTCATTGATGACATCTTGATTTATTCGCGGAGCCTGGGTGAGCATGAGAAGCATTTGAGAGTGGTGCTCCAGACCTTGCGGGAACAGGAGCTATATGCTAAGTTCTCCAAGTGCGAGTTCTTGTTAGATTCTGTGGCATTTTTGGGGCATGTGGTATCCGGAGAATGTATCAAGGTTCATCCTTAAAAGATTGAGGCGGTTCAGAGTTGGCCGCGTCCTACCTCAGCTACAAAGATCAGGAGTTTCTTGGGCCTAGCAGGCTATTATCGCCGATTCGTGGAAGGTTTCTCTTCTATTGCAACTCCATTAACCAGATTGACTCAGAAGAATGCCCTGTTTTGGTGGTCCGACGAGTGTGAGGCGAGCTTTCAGAAGCTCAACTCGGCATTGACCTCGGCACCAGTTCTGACATTGCCTTCCGGTTCTGGGATGTATATTGTGTATTGTAATGCTTCACGCGTCCGGTGGGGATGTGTGTTGATGCAGGATGGCAGGGTTATTGCTTATGCTTCACTCCAGCTAAAGGTTCATGAAAAGAATTATCCTGTGCACGACTTAGAGTTGGCGGCGATTTTTCATGCTTTGAAGATTTCGCGGCACTATTTGTATGGTGTTTCGTGTGAGGTCTACACTGACCACCGCAGTTTGCAGCATTTGTTCAAGCAGAGGGACCTTAATTTGAGGCAGCGGAGATGGCTTGAGTTGTTAAAAGACTATGATCTCACTATTCTGTATCACCCGGGCAAGGCGAATGTAGTAGTAGATGCTTTGAGCAGGAGGACGGCGAGTATGGGTAGCTTGTCCTACATTGCAGCTGAGGAGAGACCTTTCGCCTTGGACATTGAGTCCTTGGCCAATCGCCTTGTGAGATTGGACCTTTCGGAGCCCCGTCGAGTTTTGGCTCATGTAGTTGCTCAGCCTTAATTGTTGGGGGAGATTAAGGCTAGACAGTTTGATGATCCATGGCTTGCAGAGCTTTGGGATACAGTGGTCCAGGGCAGGGCCAAGGAGGTTACTTTGGGCGAGGATGGTGTTTTGAGGCTCCAGGGTTGTTTATGTGTTCCTAATATTGATGGCCCGAGGAAGAGAATTCTAGAAGAGGCCCACAGTTCTTGGTATTCTGTTCATCCGGGTGCGACGAAAATGTACCGTGATTTGAAGCATCACTACTGGTGGAGGCGGATGAAGAAGGATATAGTGCAGTATGTGGCTAGGTGTCTCAATGTTCAGCAAGTCAAGTACGAGAACCAGAGGCCAGGAGGCTTGTTTCAGCAGATGCCCATTCTGGAGTGGAAATGGGAGCACATCACTATGGACTTCGTGGTTGGGTTGTCACGGACTTTGCGGAAGGTTGACACGGTTTGGGTCATTGTGGATAGATTGACCAAATCGGCGCATTTCATTCTGGTGGCCACTACTTATACTACAGAGAGGGTGGCCCAGATTTATATTCGGAAGATAGTCTGGTTGCACGGTGTGCTGGTGTCCATTATATCATATCGAGGTCCTCAGTTCACCTCGCACTTCTGGGCACAGTGAGATGGGCACTCAGATAGATCTCAACTCAGCATTTCATCCTCAGACTGATGGTCAAACGGAGCATACGGTTCAGATATTGGAGGATATGCTCAGGGCATGTGTGCTTGATTTTGGGGGTCAGTGGGACCAGTTCTTGCCTTTGGCGGAGTTTACATACAATAACAGTTATCAATCTAGCATCGAGATTGCTCCATTCGAGGCCTTATATGGTCGGCGATGTCGTTCTCCTATCGGGTGGTTTGAGCCTGGCTAGGCCAAGTTATATGGCACATATATGGTGAGAGATGCTTTGGATAGGGTAAAGATTATTCAGGAGAGACTCCGCACAGCTCAGTCCAGACAGAAGAATTACGCAGATCGGTGGGCGCGTGATGTAGCATTTATGGAGGGAGATAAGGTTATGTTGAAGGTTTCACCGATGAAGGGCGTTATGAGTTTCGAGAAGAAGGGCAAGTTGATCCCCAGGTTTATAGGCCATTTTGAGGTGTTGAGGCGAGTCAGGGAGGTTGCTTATGAGCTCGCTTTACCTCCCGCCTTATCAGGAGTTCATCCGGTCTTTCATGTATCCATGCTCCGGAGATATCATGTAGATTTCTCTCACGTGATTGACTTCAGCACTATTCAGTTAGATGAGAAGTTGGGCTTCGAGGAGGATCCAGTTGCTATTATTGATAGGCAGGACCGCCAGTTGAGGTCTAAGAGAGTTTCTGCTGTAAAGGTCCAGTGGAGGGGCCAACCAGTCGATGAGGCGACTTGGGAGTCCGAGGAGGACATGCGGAGCAGGTATCCGCAGCTATTCAGCACTTCAGGTACGATTCTACGTCCGTTCGAGGACGAACGTTTGTTATAGAGGGGGACATTGTGATGACCCAAAAGGTCATCTTATGTAAATTTAATTATGACTGTGTTCCGAGGCCCCGAATGCCTCCGTTAATCTCACCTCAATATACGTTCGCAGCCCAGGCGCGTAGCCGGGAAGCCTTGTGTGGAAACTTGATAAAGAGTTGAATTTATGATAATTAATTGAATAAAGTTGACTTTGGTCAACATTTTTGGTAAACGAACCCAGACCCGTGATCTGGCGGTCGCGGAAGGTCCGTAGGAAAATATGGGACTTGGGCATATGCCTGGGATCCAATTCCGAGGACCCAAGTCCGAGAAATAAATTTTTAAAGAAAATTGTGTTCTGAAAATAATAAACGCTTATGAAAATGAACCTCGATGTGGAACCTGTGCTGCTGGGCCCGTATTATAGTTCCGGAGCCTGAAACAGGTTCAATGTGTGTTATTTAAGTTATCTGTGAAATTTGGTAAGAAACGGACTTGATTGGACGGGTTTCCGATCAAAATGGGAAATTGAGAACTAATGAAGTTTTGAGGATTTTCATAGAAATTGAAATTTGGTTTGGAACGTTTTTTATGTTACCGAGGTCCGAATGAAATTCTGAGATTAGGAATAGTTCTGTTATGTCATTTATGACTTGTCTGCAAAATTTGAAATCATTCCGAGTGGTATAGGCCGGTTCGGCGCATTGAAATGAATTATAGAATCTTAAGTTCTTAAGCTTGATTCAATTTGGTTTCGGGGTTGAATTCTGAGTTTCGTTGTTGTTTTTCATGTTCTGGAAGTTCGAGCGAGTCCGTATCACGAGTACGGACTTGCTGGTGCTTTTGGACGGGGTCCCGAGGGGCTCGAGTGAGTTTTGGACCCCCGGGAGCTAAGTTGGAAAAACTAGATTTTTGCTGTCTGGTTTCCTTCTTCGCGATCGCAGAAGGTGGAGCGCGATCGCGGAGAAGGAATTTGGCTAGGCTGCTGATTGTTCTTCGCGATCGCAGTTTCCTCTTCGTGATCGCGGAAGGTTGGACCCTTGGCCTTCGCGATCGCATCCTAGTCGTCGCGATCGCGGAAGGCTGGACTCCATGCCTTCGCGATCGTAGCCCCATCCTCGCGATCGCATAGTGTCGAGTCAGGGCCGGGCACAGTTACTCTTCGCGATCGTAGGACCTCTACTGCGATCGCAAAGGTCTGGCCAGTTGGCCTTCGTGATCGCAGGGCCCTTGTCGCGTTCGTAGTGAAGGAATACGTGGGCAGTTTAATTAAATACGAAACTTAGCCTATTTCCTCCATTTTCATCTTCCTCCTCAAGTCTTTAAAGAGCTCTTCAAGGAACCTTCCACCACTGTTATTGAGGTATGTAAATTCCATGGTTTTACTAGTTTCAAAAATCAATTCCTAGTTAAATTCCCTACTAAATTATCAAAAATCATGGAATTTGGTAGTAATTTTAGGGCTCTTGAGGATTTTGTGATTTTTCATTTTAGGCCAAGAATTCAAGTAGAAATCACACCTTAATGATCCTTAGGCTATGGGTGAGTGATCCCTTCGAGAATTTCCGGAATTTGAACATGCGGGGGCTTGGAATTTGGGGATTCTTCAAGAATAGCAATTTTATTAAATAAGTAAGATAATTTCCACATTGTGCATGCATTGATATAATTATACACCTTTTGATTTAATTGTGAGTCCTCGGGTGTAGAGTTTTGAGTTTCTGGCACAATTGTGGTCCGAGAGGTAGATTCGACACGAGGTGAGTCTCATTTATAACCTTTGGAAAAGGGAATTGTCCCCATAGGTGATGTATATGCTATGTGTAAATTGTCTGGGGGCTACGTACGCACCAAGTGACGAGAGTCCGTATGTAGCGGCTATCATTGTTATGTCCGGGTAGTAGCTTGAAACATACGGGGACATTATGGAATCCGATTCTAAAAGAGAAGTTGAGCCAACATACCTTGCTTGAGCTTTCCTTAGATTACTACAACGTCCCACACTCCAAGCAACTTTAAACTATAGAAACATAACAAAATTTAACCATAGTTAGGAAGATGTTCTTTATTTATCCCATTTTGACATTTCATGGAATACCTAATATGCGAAATCGATTACAAGGTCCCATATTAAAAATTCTTCTACCCTCACCATGAAGTTTCAATCATCCAACCAATATACAATATCCCTACAACACCCATCAACCATCATTAGTCACATAAATGCCCAACCATTTGCTTCAAACCCACCAAAATCGCATTTCCTAGCCTTCACATACTCCCAAATTCGACATTGAGGGCTTATGGCTTCCGGTCACCATCCCACAATTCCCACCATTATAACATATTGCCTAAACCCATTATTAATCATTGTATTAAATCTAGGGATAAAGTCTTACCTTGTAAGTAGAAGGTCTTGTGAGTTTCCCTCTTGATTTCCAAAAATTTGAGCAAGAATTGGAGAGTATAATTTGATAGAGCTTCTCCCTTTCTCTCTAAATTGATACCCTCACTCTAAAGCATTAAGTTATGTCTTTTAGAAGAATCATATTTCAAGTTATATCACTCTAATGGTATATCAATTCTGCGATGCAATTTCACGATAGCAGAATGATTATGCGGCCAGCAGAATGGCCACAAAATGATTTTCATATTCTGGGTTGGGTTTGGTCCATTTTGCGATGCCATTTGCGATAGCATAATCATTACGCGGCCAGAAAAATCATTATATGGACAGAAAAAATAGTTTTCAAAATTTGAGTTGTTTCTGGTTCATTATGTAGTCATTTCGTGGTCAACGGAACCGATCCTCTATAGCATAATGGACCACATAATCGCCGTTTTCTGCAAATTCTTTTACCAACTCCAGTATGCATTGTACAACCCAAAGAGTCTGTACCACAACTCATTTTCTACAAACTACGAACACATTAGCCTACCACGACACCACGAAACCCCGGGTTCTAGGTAACATTTTACAGGGCCTTACAATATTATCTTCATTGTTTGATTATCATCTTTATAGTATTATCTTTGAATTTTTTAAAACTGTTATTTTTTAACTTTGCATTTGGATATCATTGATCGTTACTTGATGTTTCCATGATTTTTCCTTTATTATATTGACATTCTATTTTGAAAGAGGACTTTTGGATTTACGTACTAGTACTATTCCATATGTACTAAGTTCCTTTTTGTCGGGGGCGCTGCATCTTCAATGGCTCATCAGCGGTCATCTTTGGTCCTCATTAGTAGTTGTTCTCCTAATGAATATTCATTCTCTGTTTTTCACTGCAATAGAACATTCTCTGCTTTTCTTTCTTAAACGTGCTCAACAATTACTCTACATATTTATTGCTCTTCATTTATTGTATTCATTTATTGTTTTTCTCTTATTGTCCATTATCTACTGCCAAAGGCTACCCTCGAGGCCCAATACTACCGAGCTCAAGCTCCCCAGTCTTGTGACCATATTGATTTGCTTATCATTTCTTTCTTACCTACACTTAGCATTTCTCATCTAAAAACTAGTATTAAAATATATCATATATTTTTAGAACCACAAATCAAATATAATTGTTAATACCATTTTTCAAGGTAAACAGTTTGGCGCCCACCGTGGGGCTAAAAATAATAGTGATCCTTTTTATGCTAGTTTTCTGAAAACACAAGTTATTTTTCACACTTTTTCTTGTCCAAGAATCTTTGATTTCACGTCAAAAAATGTCTAGCTAAACAAATGCACACTGAAACAATGGTCTTGGGCTTCATGGAGAGAACGCTGCAACTGCCTCAGATGCAGGTGTGCCATTGCAAAAACCTGGGGTGGCACCAGCCCAAATCCTCGTCGATGTAGGCTCACGCAACGCTTTGCATGTTTATGTACGCTCTGATACTGATGGAAGCGTGCGCGGAGGTGACCAACATGAAGCACAGAGAACTCCGGCTCGGGAAGAAAGAGAAGTTAGCCTACAAGTCATTTTTGAGATGTTACAAGCACAGCAGGTGGTTGTTGCTCAGCTACAGAGTCAGCAGAAAACTCCAAGCACATCAGTACCAGAAACGGATCCTTGAGTCGAGCAGGCACCGAAGAGATCGAGTAACAATGGGTCAGCAGCAAACCCCGCTATTATGAAAATGCTCGAGGATCTCACCAAAAGGATTGAGTCAGGAGAAAATAAAATAGAGGCTAACGACAAAAAAGTAGAGATCTACAACTCGAGGTTCGATCAGATCCCGGACGCACCACCGATTCTGAAGGGCGTAGATTCAAAGAAGCTCATGCAGAAACTATTTCCATAAAGTGCAGCTCTGAACCCCATTCCAAAGAAATCCAGGATGCCCGATATCTCAAAGTATAACGGGACCATGGACCCGAATGAGTATATTACCGCTTATACTTGCGGTATAAAAGGGAATGACTTAAAGGATGACGAGATTGAGTCCGTCTTGTTGAAGAAATTTGGAGAAACACTGTCAAAGGAGTCCATGATGTTGTATCATAACCTACCCCCGAGCTCAATAGATTTGTTTACCATGTTGGTAGACTCTTTTGTGAAGGCACATGTTGGGGCCATCAAGGTCGCTACAAGGAAGTCCGACATCTTAAAAATCAAACAAAGATAGAACGAGATTCTAAGAGAGTACATATCTAGATTCCAAATGGAGCGAATGGAATTACCACCAGTCTCCGATAACTGGGCAATGCAGGCCTTTACCTAGGGCTTGAACGAACGGAGCTCGATAACTTTGAAGCAGCTGAAGCAGAATTTGATTGAGCATCCCGCTGTAACTTGGGCGGACGTGCACAACAGGTATCAATCGAAGATTAGGGTCGAGGATGACCAATTGGGAGCCCCCTCGGGCTCAGTATATCCAAGAAGGATCTTAGCAAAGGAATCAAGGTTCAAACAAAGGGGGTCAATACCAAACAAAGAAAGATACCAACCATATGTAGACGATCAAAGAAATGCCTCGAGGTGCAATATACCTCGAAGCGATTGAAGGACAGATCGGGGTCAAGGTTCTCGGGGACTCATGAGCAAAGTCAGTTTTGATATGAACGCGGAGCCGGTAGAGGTACCCCGGTTATCTAAGTACAACTTCAACATCGATGCCTTAGACATTGTATCGGCCATAAGATTAAAGATACCAGGTGGCCAAAATGCATACTGTCAGATCCTTCACAAAGGAACCCCAACTTGGTATGCAAATACCACGACACTCACGTTCATAGGACCGAGGATTGTAGACAGCTTCGAGAAGAGGTAGCCCGACTGATCAGCAAAGGGCACCTTCGAGAGTTCCTCAGCGGCCGAGCTAAGAACCAATTCTGGGAAGAGAGGCAAACAGGAAGAACAAACCACAAGAACCACAGCACATCATCCACATGATCATTGGAGGAGTCGACGTTCTGTAGGGAACCGTCTTCAATCGAACAAAAGTATTCATCACCGGGGAAAAGCGAACTCGGAGGTATATACTAGAGGATGTTCTTACAGTCAGTGTAGAGGACATCGAGACCTTGTCTCAGCCTCATAATGACGCACGGGTATTTCTTTTCTTTTGAATAAATTTCAAATTAAACGTGTGCTCGTGGATCCAGGTAGCTTGGCCAACATAATCAGGTCGAGGGTGGTAGAGTAGCTCGGACTACTCGATCAGATCGTACCCGCCTCTCGAGTCCTTAATTGATTCAATATGGCGAGTGAGATAATGAAAGGGGAAATCATCCTCCCAATCAATGTGGCCGGTACAATTCAAGATACCAAGGTTCATGTCATCGAAGGTGACATGAGATACAATGCCTTACTTGGAAGGCCATGGACACAGTATGAAGGCGGTGCCATCAAACCTTCATCAAATGATGAAGTTTCCAACGAAGGATGGAGTAAAAACAGTGTACAGAGAGCAGCATGAAGCAAGAGAGATATTCGTGGTGCACGACCTGGCGCCAGCATCGACTCCCTCTACATCGAACGAGCCAAAAGACAAGCAAGCAGCCAAATTGAAACCACAACCTAAATTCTCAGTTGGACCCAAATGAATGAATAAAGGGTCGTGTCGCGTCCTCCGAGCAAGCAATTGAAACATATCGAGGCTCAAACTTTATCATTGCTAAGGTATAACCTTCTCCCTTATCATTTATGTTTTATACTAACTTATTGTAGGTGTTCGATTGAGAGGAGTCGAAGCACCCTTCAGCTCGAAGACCTTGGGTTTTAAAGCATGTGTTGCACTCTTTTTCCCTTGGATCGGGTTTTATCCCAAATGGGTTTTACCGGCGAGGTTTTTTATGAGGCAACACCTATATGCTACCTGAGGAAAACTCAACAAGTATTCAAGGCTTCTTTTTATTCAACCTCAAATACTGGGGGGCATCACCCTCGGAAGTTATCTTTTTGAAGGAATCAAGTTATTCCCAAGAGGGCCTCTATAGGAGAATGTTGTATTGGGACAAACGGTCAGATGAACCGTGTCCATGTAGAATAATCGAGTCTCAGAAGGCAAAAGCATGTGTGCATATATCATATAATCAAAGAAGCCTCTTTTCTTATCAAAACGATTTGTGCCTCAAAGAAGTTTACTACTTTCACATAAAACGGCTCAAGGGCCAAGAACTCTCGAACACTCGGGGACTGTCATCGACAGTTAGCTCTTCAAGCCATCAAAAACTCGAATTCATAAGACCTCGATGAAGAAACTTCAAGCTCTAAGCCCTCAGTGAGGCAGCATCGAATTTGTAAGACCTCAACGAGGAATGTCCAAATTTATAAGACCTTAAAAAGTCATAACCCCGATATTAAGGCCTAGGCTATATATTCGAACTTGTAAGACCCCTAAAAAGGCATACCCTCGATATAGATGCCAAGGTCATCTCACCCGGGTACTAAAGGCTATGACCGAACATAAAGACTACGGTCATATTGAAAGGCTACGTGTAAAGACCCGTAAAATTTCTTGCTAAAAATAATGCCCGAACGAGTCCCCGAGTTGTTATAGCTGTGGCAATTCTTAAGAAACGGACCTTGATTGTGTAAAAGTACCCCAGGGTTTGAAAGAACTTGATTTTTTCCAAAAATTTGGGTGTTATGCGACGCACTATGCGATCGCAAAACGTGTATGCGGACCGCATAGTGGTCGCATACACGGGCAGATCACTGCCCAACTGAAGGACAACTATGCGGTCCAATCTGCGATCGCATTTCGGTCTGCGAACTGCATAGTTGTCGCATTATTGCCTTTGATTTTTGGGGAGGGGTGTTATGCGACGCACCATGTGATCGCATAACGTGTATGCGGACCGCATAGTGGTCGCATACACGGGCAGAATGTTTTCAAATTTTGGCCCACCTGGGGGCCATTCTGCGGTCCAATATGCGAACCGCATGTCAGGTATGCGATCGCATTCCTGACCGCATATTCGACACGGTCTTTTAATTTTCTAAATTTTTATACCCGACCCCAGTTTCATTTAACCCCTGCCTCCTTTCATTTCAACTGGTTTCTAAACAAAAGAGAGAGAAGGGAGACTGGGTTCTAGAGAGAGAAGTCC
>ML299682.1:684-24655 GCA_005239495.1 Nicotiana undulata | reverse complement strand
TGGAAGTTTATCGAGTAGTAGTCATCTTCTTCATCATAAGAGGTAAGTCTTCACCCTATTTTTTCAAATTCTAGGAATTTAACTAAGAATAAAACACACATACGTTGGTTCTTGAGGATGAAAAGTTGGGACCTTGCATGCATGTGAATAATCTTCCATAACCTAGTAAAGGGAAGCAAGTAGAGTAATCTTTCACTAAAAAGGGTTTAGTCAATCTAAGGGATCACATAGTGTTTGATAAAATGCTCAAATGAATTCGAGACTCCTAATTCTAAGGTAAATATGTCGCATTATGAACTAGATTGACGGTGCTAGGCTGTTCGGTGAATTGCAATAGAAATTAAAAAGGGAAACTCGACTCCAGGTATGTATGGCTAACTTTAATCTTTGTGAAATCGCTTTGTGGTGTTCGAGCATACGGTACATGTATTGGTATGAATATGTGCAACTGGTTGTCCGAATTATGTTGAAGCGTGAAGTGTATTACTTGTCTGTCGTTAGTTGATCACCACACTACTATGCTATGTGAAACAATGCTAGTAGGATATTGAATCCAAGAGTATGAATGTATATGCTAAAGGTTATGTAACAAGAAATGAAAGGATTTGTGGGGTGATGTAATTGAATAAAGAGGTTGTGGAAATATCGTATGTGATTCACTGCTTGGTAAGGTTTGTTGTGGCTCTATTCTCTTTTTATACGTGTTGTGGGTTGTAAAGAAGATGTATTCTTATTGTTGAAATTTTCTGTGATCGAAATGTGAATCTTCATCGTTGATATGAGATGTGATTGCTTGGTGGTATCGGGTTACGCGCCACAACTGGGGAGATAAGGGCGATATGTGAGAAGTGATAATGGTGTGATTCTGATTGTCCGGTGGGATCGGGTTGCACGCCGCAATAGAAACACAACAAATGATTGTGATTGTCCGGTGGGATCGGGTTGCACGCCGCAAAAGAAACATGATAAATGATTGTGATTGACAGGTGGGATTGGTTTCTGCGTCGCAACAGAATAAATAAGGGTGAAATGTTGAGAAGGGACAAGGGTGGAATTGCGATTGTGATTGTGATGAAGTGAAAATTTGTGGAACTTCCATTGTGTATCTTTCTATATCTTGTGCAGTGATTGTGTGACTCTATGTCTGTCTCTTGCATGTTCATTATTGAGTTTACATAGAGTAAAGTTTGTTCATACATACCAGTACAATTCAAATGTACTGACATCCCTTTTGTCGGGGGCGCTACATTCTTGTGATGATTGTAGGTGTTTCTATAGCAGGTACTCCAGCCCACCGACAGTAGTGCCACCTCTACGTCCTATCAGCTATTTTGGTGAGCCCCTCTATTCTCTGGGCCCAGTGTTGTTCATGCCACCTCTTCTTCCGGATTTTTATTTTGATATTTGTGTAAGGTATGGCCGGATCCCTGTTACCGGCAAGTATTATATAACTCCTTCGTACTCTTAGAGGCTCCGTAGACAGGAAATGTGGGTTATGTACATATGTATTTTGGGCAGTATGACTTGTAGACCACGTAAAGTAAAACTGTGTGTTATGTATATTTTGTAAGTATTGTACCACATGTTGGTAATGACATAAATCTATGATTTAATTTAAGTATGTAAGGATGCGTCTTACTTATAATTGAATAATGTACATCGGAAACTTTGGGGTAATACGTGGGAGGGAAAAAGGAATCCAGGTCCGCTTGACTGGGGCTACCCGGTCGAGCGCCGATCGTGTCCCTTGGTTTTGGGGCGTGACAAACTTGGTATCAGAGCCTAAGCTTTTAAAAGAGTCCTAGGATGTCTCGGAGCCGTGTTTAGTAGAGCCTTTCTTATCGGTGTATTGTCGACAACATCTATAATTAGGGGGCTACGCGGACATTTAGGAAATTACTCTTTTCATTGTTATTCTATATCGTGCGGTGAGGTGGAAAGTGAAAATTTCCTTGTCTAATTCGTGCTTCTTTCCGAAATTTTTCAGTAATGGCACGAAAGAAGAGAGCTCGACTCGGCCTTGAGGCCAATGCCACCCCAAGTGTGGCTGTGAATCATGTACCTGGTAGTGTGGGTGAGAGTGACTCCCCGACCTTGAATCTGCCGGACCCTTCTATTCCGGATCAAAGCATTCTTATTCCTGCGGCGGTGGGGGGTGCTGCAATCCCTCCCGCTGATATTCCTGATCCCTCTACGGTTCCAGCTTCCGATCCCGGTACGTCCGAGGGGGCCTCAAAGGAGCTATTCATGTGTTAACTCAATTGGTGGCCGCTCAGGCCCAAAGATCTCATGCTACCCCGGCGTCCTCCAGCGGACAAGGAGATTCCGTCGGCTCCAGAGTCAACCAGTTTCTGCGGTTGGCCCCTCCAGAGTTCTCAGGTATGGATCTAGAGGCCAATCCACAGGATTTTCTTGATGAGATGTACAAGACCCTTCGGGTGATGAAGGCTACAGGGATAGAGCGGGTTGAGTTAGCTTCGTACAGGCTGAGGGGAGCAGCACATTCCTGGTTTGAGATGTGGGAGGGTTTCCGTGGGGAGGGAAGTCCTCCGGCTAGATGGGGCGAGTTCGTGGAGGGTTCCCTCAAGCAGGGCAGTATGAGTGTTTGGGAGTACCACATGGAGTTCGTAAGGTTGTCCAAGAATGCTCCCCAGTTAGTGTCGACCATGGATGCTCGAGTTCGACGATTTGTTCAGGGTCTCAGTCCTTTGGTTGTGAATGAGGATGCTACAGTAGCTTTGCACTCGGACATGAATTATGGGAAGATTGTGAGATTCGCTCAGGCTACGGAGGCTAGAAAGTTGAAGATACGGGCAGAGAGGGAGAGTAGCAGCAGAGCCCGGTCGGTGGGTCACTCAGGGAGCGCAGTTTCAGGGGGGAGACCAGTTCAGGGGAGGGGGCCATCAGGGCCATCCCAATCTTATGCACACTTCAGCCAGTGCACCGCCATTCGTGAACCGCTATCAGCCGAATAGTCATTGGAGATCAGGATCCGACAGCAGGAGACCCCATCAGTCAGGTCGTCCCGGAGGAAGGTTCCAGCAGCAGGGGAGGGCTCTGTGCCCTCGGTGCAGAGGGTTCCACACCGAGGCCTGTTATTTGGATCGCCCGATATGCTACAGGTGTGGGATGAGGGGTCATCTTCAGCGGGATTGCCGTTCGCCCAGCCATGGCATGGGTAGGGGGTTTGCCCAGTCATCCGGTTCTTCAGCCGCCACATCTTCAGCGTGTCCTCCAGCTCCAGTAGGACGTGGTGTAATTAGGGTTAGGGCTCGTGGTAGAGGCGAACCCAGCCGATTATATGCTTTGAGTGGTCGCCAGAACGCGGACGCTTCTCCAGATGTTGTCACAGGTATTCTGAATGGTCAAGCACTTGATTGCTATGCTATTATTGATCCAGGGTCCTCCTTGTCCTATGTTACCCCATTTATTGCTTCAAGTTTTGGGATAGAACCCGAACAACTTCATGAGCCGTTCTCTATATTGACTCCGGTTGGTGATTCTATTACAGCAGCGTGAGTCTATAAGAATTGTGTTGTCATGGTATGTGGTCGCGTTACCACGGCCGATCTCATTGAGCTTGAGATGGTAGATTTTGATATTATTATGGGAATGGACTGGCTTTATTCGTGCTTTGCTAAGCTCGACTGCCGAACGAGAGTCATGAGACTCGAGTTTCGTAATGAGCCGGTTAANCAGTTGTGAATGAGTTTCTTGAAGTATTTCCGGACAAGCTTCCAGGGATTCCGCCAGATAGAGAGATCGATTTTGGGATTGATGTAATACCAGATACGCAGCCAATATCTATTCCACCATACAGAATGGCGCCAACAGAGTTAAGGGAGTTAAAGGAGAATTTGAAGGATTTGTTAGATAAGGGGTTCATTCGGCCGAGTGTGTCGCCGTAGGGTGCTCCTGTCCTTTTTGTTAGAAAGAAGGATGGGTCGCTTCGGATGTGTATTGATTATCGGTAGCTCAACAAAGTCACTATCAAAAACAAGTATCCATTGCCTCGAATAGATGATTTGTTTGATCAATTGCAAGGTGTGAGGCTCTTCTCCAAAATTGATTTACGGTCTGGGTATCATCAGTTGAAGATCAGAGAGCAGGATATTCCTAAGACCTCCTTCAGGACTCGTTATGGTCATTTTGACTTTTTGGTAATGTCCTTTGGGCTGACCAATGCTCCAGCAACTTTCATGGATCTTATGAATAGGGTTTTCAAGCCATTTCTAGACTCCTTGATTATTTTTATTGATGACATCCTTGTCTACTCGTAGAGTCGGGAAGATCATGCTAATCACCTCAGAGTAGTTCTGCAGACTCTTCATCATCACCACCTGTATGCTAAATTTTTGAAATGTGAATTTAGGCTAGGGGTCAGTCGCGGTTTTTGGGTCATGTTGTTTCCAGAAAAGGGATTCAGGTTGATCCCTAAAAGATCGCGGCAGTGAAAGATTGGCCTAGACCAACGACCCCGACGGAGGTTCGCAGTTTCTTGGGTCTAGCTAGGTATTATCGGAGGTTTGTGGAGGGATTCTCTACCCTCGCCTCCCCATTGACTTAATTGACGCAAAAAGCAGTAAAGTTCCAGTGGTCCGACGCTTGTGAGAAAAGTTTCAGGAATTGAAGTCGAGATTGACTTCGGCACCGGTATTGACCTTGCCAGAAGGTATAGAGGATTTGTGGTTTATTGCGATGCCTCAAGGGTTGGTTTGGGGTGTGTGTTGATGCAACATGGGAAGGTCATAGCGTATGCTTCAAGGCAACTCAAGAATCACGAGAAGAATTATCCAACGCATGATTTGGAGATTGCGGCTGTGGTGTTTTCATTAAAACATTGGCGGCACTATCTTTATGGAGTCCACGTGGATGTGTTCTCAGACCATAAGAGTCTTCAGTATTTATTCAAGCAGAAGGAACTGAATCTAAGGCAGCGGAGCTGGTTGGAATTGCTTAAGGATTATGATATGAACATCTTGTACCATCCAGGAAAGGCGAATGTGGTGGTCGTAGCTCTCAGTCGGAAGTTTATGGGTAGTTTAGCTCATTTGGAAGCTGATCAGAGGCCCTTGGCTCGAGAGGTTTATCAATTGGCCAGTTTGGGGGTTTGTCTTTCGATCTCAGGCAAAGGGAGGTTAGGGCGCATAATGGGGCAGAATCGTCACTGGTGGCAAAAGTAAAAGAAAAGCAGTTTAGTGATCCAGCATTGGCACAGTTGAAAGAGGCAGTTCTGAATGACAAGATTTCGGCACTTTCACTCGGCAGCAATGATGGAGTGTTGCGATGTCAAGGTAGGCTATGTGTTCCAGATGTAGATAATCTTCAGGAGAGAGTAATGGCGGAGGCTGATAGCTCCCGATATTATGTGCACCCATGTTCTACGAAAATGTATCATGATCTCCGGGAAATTTATTGGTGGAGCGGTATGAAGAGGGATGTGGCGGACCATGTATCCAAATGTTCAAATTGTCAACAGGTGAAGGCCGAGCATCAGAGGCCCGGTGGGTTAACCCACCTTGTGGAAATACCAATGTGGAAGTGGGAAATGATTAATATGGATTTCGTGGTAGGGTTACCTCGCACTCAGCGCAAGTTTAACTCGATTTAGGTGATATTGGATCGGCTCACGAAATCAGCTCACTTTTTGCTAGTCAAGTCCACCGACACAGCAGAACGGTATGCCCAATTGTACATCAAGGAGATAGTTAGACTTCATGGTACTCCAGTTTCTATTATCTCAAATCGAGGGGCTCAGTTTACTGCTAATTTTTGGCGGAAACTTCAACAAGGTTTGGGTACTCAGATGAATCTCAGCACGACTTTCCATCCACAGACTGACGGTCAGGCAGAGCGGACTATTCAGACGCTCGAAGATATGCTACGGGCTTGTGTTTTAAACTTTAAGGGTAATTGGGATGATCATTTGTCGCTTGTCGAATTTGCTTATAATAACAGCTTCCATGCTAGTATCCGAATGGCCCCGTTCGAGGCATTGTACAGAAGGAGGTGTAGATCTCCGATCGGATGGTTCGAGGTTGGTAAAGCAGAATTGTTAGGACTAGATCTTGTGCACCAAGCTATGGAGAAAGTTAGAGTCATTCAGGAAAGGATGAAAACTGCTCAGAGTCGCCAGAAATATTACGCCGACATTTGCCGGAGAGATTTAGAATTCCAGGTAGATGATTGGGTGTTCTTAAAGGTGTCCCCAATGAAGGGAGTGATGCGGTTTGGGAAGAAAGGGAAGTTGAGACCTAGATACGTCGGGCCATATAGGATCGCTCAAAGGATAGGACGGGTGGCTTATAGGTTAGAGTTGCCCCATGAAATGTCATTAGTGCACCCAGTGTTCCATGTGTGTATGTTGAAGAAAGTGGTTGGAGATCCATCCGCCATCGTTCCAGTCGAAACTATTGATGTTAATGAACAGCTATCATACGAAGAGGCTCCGGTTGCTATTCTTGATAGGCAAGTCCGTAAATTGAGAAACAAAGAGATTGCTTCTGTTAAAGTGTTGTGGCAAAGTCAACAAGTCGAGGAAGCCACGTGAGAAACAGAGAAAGAAATGAAATAAAAATACCCCCATCTGTTTGAGCAAGTGTAGTAGTGATCGTGCGAATTATGGTTCCAAGGCAATTTGATGTTGTACTCAGATTCGTGCAAAGGCACCCCTTTTTTTTTTCTTCTCCTAATTGCCTTATTGTTGTAACTTTCCAATGCGTGCTAAAACTGTATACAAAGTTGTTAAATAGGTGGTGTGCCACCTTTAAAGCAAATAAAAGCTTCGTGAAACAAATGTGCTAAGTAAGTGATTAATGGTAGTGTAGATTGGTAATGGTTAAAAGAATTGTCTATGATCTATTGAGGTGATTGAACTGTATGGGGCGCACTGAAATGGCCGAAAGTTATGTGCAAATTATGTGCCACTAATTGAATCTTATGCCAATTTGTGATGTAAAGAGGATGAACTATATGTATTTGTCAAGGTAATTGGATATGTGCAAGTGTTGAGGTAATGAATTGTATACCAGTTGTAGGAATAACAAAAACTGTGTAATGATGCTTGGAATATGTTTCGGGGGCTCTCTGACAGGTAGATAGGCCTAATTACAAAGGAACCTCTGGCAAAATTTTCTGAAAATATTGAAGTTAGTGTAAATTGGGAAGTTTGCATGTCATGTTTTCAAACCAAATAATTTCCAAAATCCTCATTCGAGGACGAATGATTTTGAGGGGGGGAGTGTAAAGACCCGTAAAATTTCTTGCTGAAAATAATGCCCAAACGAGTCCCCGAGTTGTTATATCTGTGGAAATTCTTAAAAAACGAACTTTGATTGTGTAAAAGTACCCCGGGATTTGAAAGAACTTGATTTTTCCAGAAATTTGGGTGTTATGCGATCGCATAACGTGTATGTGGACCGCATAGTGGTCGCATACAAGGGCAGATCACTACCCAACTGAAGGACAACTATGCGGTCCAATCTGCGACCGCATTTCGGTTCTGCAGACCGCATAGCTGTCGCATTATTGTCTTTGAGTTTTGGGGAGGAGTGTTATGCGACACATAATGCGATCGCATAACGTGTATGCGGACCGCATAGTGGTCGCATACACGGGCATAATGTTTTTAAATTTTGACCCACCTGGGGGCCATCCTGCGGTCCAATATGCGGACCGCATGTCAGGAATGTGATCGCATTCCTGACCGCATATTCGACACGGTCTTTTAATTTTCTAAACTTTTATACCCGACCCCAGTTTCATTTAACCCCTGCCCCATTTCATTTCAACTGGTTTCTAAACAAAATAGAGATAAGGGAGAGTGGGTTCTAGAGAGAGAAGTCCTCATCTTCCCCAAATTGGTCCTCCATCTCTACCCAGGCTTGTAAGTTTATCGAGTAGTAGTCATCTTCTTCATCATAGGAGGTAAGTCTTCACCCTATTTTTTCAATGAAATGGCTTCGAAACAATCAACCTTCAATGAAAAGGCTTCCAAAAATAGCCTTCGAGAGAACCTCATGAGGTAATCAACTATCGTCACATATCAACTCATAATCGAGGTTCTTGTTTAAGCCTTTGAAGAGTCGGACGAACACAAAACATACCAAGGCATAATCAAAACTTCAAAAGTCTTTAGCCAGAATGGGGGAAAACTATAGCCATGTTAGAATTCAAATCGACAATATCTAATAAACGCATAAGGGCCAATACGTAAGAGCTTAAGGGCCAACCTAAAGAGCCTAAGGGCCAACCTAAAGAGTGTAAGGGCCAATCTAAAGAGCCTAAGGGCGAAGTTGAAAGTAGCCTAAGGGCCAATGTGTTAAAAACCTACGGGTCGATAAGCCCGATTCAAAACTTGATTCGAGGACCGAGCCCTAAACGGTCAACTATTATCTATTATCAATTGTTCATCAAGCGAAAAAGCCTAAGGGTTTTTATTAAGTCCAACATATCGGACTGATTATCGACAAGCATCAAAATTCAAGATAGAAACAAAGACACAAGCAAGTTGGAAATTTATACAAAGGTAAAACCAAAGGGTTTTTTATATAATGCTGGCACAAAGATACATTTACAACACTCCCACAGGGAGACCTTTACAAAAGTCAAGAAATAAAGACCTAGTCTATCTTCGGGGACTCGATCTTTTCCCCCTCGGGGACTATGTCTTCATCAGCTCCATCGGGACCAGCTCCATCGCTAGCCTCTTCCTCATTGTCTTCAGCATCAGAAATGAGGAACTTGGCATCGAACTCATCCTCCTTGGCCTGCCCTATCTCCTCCGAGAGATTAAATCCCTTAGCATGAATCTCCTATATGGTTTTCCTCAGGATCTGCATTGGGCATATTCATTTCTTCTTCTCTCTCGATTGCAAGCCCGCATCAACTTCATCCAAGCTTCAATAGAATCTTCTTGATAGATGACCACCTTCTTATCAGCCTTTTATCACACCTCTTCGGCTTTAGCTCTAGCGTCCACGACTTCGGCCTTCATCTTCAATAGATTGGTTTGAAGCTTAGTTATCCTACCCATCTGAACCGAGTTTCTCTTCGGGCATTACAGAGTTGAATTTCGAGGGCGGAGACCTTAGCCAAAGCATTTTGGTGGCCGTAACAAGAACATCCATTTGTGCCTACAATTCATTGCACTTAGAATTGACCTAGTTGGCTTTGCCCCGAAGGCATTCCAGCGTCTTGATCTTCCGCTACAACTGAGACATCGAAATGTTAGTTTCCAAAGATGGGAGAGGAAGCATGTATTCCCTCAAAATAGATGTTACATGTTTCTCGAGGTCGACATATAATCATTACATTGGTTCAGCTCTGATTGAATGTATATCAGCTATCTTGCCTTTTTATTACAAAGGAGCATGAGAGATTTCTCCCCATTCAAGGATTTACACAACTTAGCTTCACAGCGAAGCAGCTCAGACTTGAGTTTTTCGAAGGCCTATGAGAAAGAAGGTTAGTTAAAAAAGAAGAAAGTACGAAGTTAGAGAAGTTATAATGACAGTAAAACTCACCACAGAACAGAGTCGATGAGCCTCCTTAAAGGTCGAGTTTGCATCTACTGGTTCGGCCTCATCGGCCCGGGTAGAGCAACCTTGCAAGGGGTCGTGTTCACCCAGGGGCTCAGGCTAACTTTGGCGACCTCTGGCTCTAATCATTCCTTATGGTATCCTCGAAGGAAGACGAAAATGATGGTGAAGGACCTTCGTCCCTCCTCTCTTGCAAAACCTCTCCCTCAAGGCTAGGGGCCTCGAGTCTAGTGGGCTTAACAGCCTCGGGTGCTCTCCTTGTTCGAGCCATCAACATAGAGACTTCCTCTTTGAATGCATTACCATCCACATATCGACCAATGAATATAAGGTCTTCATCGATCGTTGCATCCTCCTCGCGCCTCCGGGCGGGTCCTGCTGTGCAATGAACATCCTCGTCCCTCGAGGATCCTTTCTTTTTATTATCCTTCTTTGTCTCCGAAGCCGAAAGCCCTTCCTCCTCCCCGAGAGGGCACGACCTTATCTTAGAGAATTCACTAATGCCTACAGCAGAGAGATTAATGAACATAAATAAAAGTATTCCTTGAGAGAGGAACCACATAGAACCTACCATGGTGTTTTGTATCCCATATTCCCGTCGACAAATCTTGCCACTTGCGTTCGTCGTAGGTCGAAGAAACTGCTAATTTGTGAGCCCACTCCGCGAGATTGGGACAGCATCTGGCACCCACGGGACCGCTGTGGAGGAGGAAAAGGAGCGTTCTTATAAAGTCTGACAAAATTAGAAAAAAAAGTAATAAGGTACAGCATATTACTTACGTTTGAAATTCCATTCCTCGGGGAACGGCAGGAACTCCGCAGGAATAATGTCAATGGTCCTTACTCGGAAAAACTGATTCATCCATCCTTGATCTTTGTCCTCGTCTTCACTGGCAAAGAAGGGCTTGGTGGATCGGCATCGTAGTTTAATCAAACCTCGAAAATGCAGAGGTCGATACCTATATTAGAGCTCGCCTAGTTCACAGTGGCGCATCACCGGGGCATGGCTCCCACAATCATTAGAAGTATCAGTCATCATTCAGTGCACTGCCAGTTTAGGGTTCTCATCATGTCCCGTCCACTCAGGTATCACCGGATAGTTCTTTTCGTCACCAGGAGCAGCAGTTTTGCTAGAGGGGGAGTTATTTCGAGTGCGGGGATTTTGGACACATTATGAGAGATTTCCCTAGGCTATTGGGTGGGACTCCACAGCGGAGTACTCGGCCCATAGAACCAGCACCAGTTCCTCCACCACCCGCCCAGCCAGCTAGGGGTGGGCCTCAACCAGCGAGGGGCGGAGCCCAGTCAGTTAGGGGTCTCCCTAGAGGGGGAGGT
This sequence comes from Nicotiana undulata, assembly GCA_005239495.1. Lineage (NCBI taxonomy): Eukaryota > Viridiplantae > Streptophyta > Magnoliopsida > Solanales > Solanaceae > Nicotiana > Nicotiana undulata. The sequence goes on along the minus strand of ML299682.1, from coordinate 13,781 downwards.
CAATCAGGTGGTGGTCAGGCCCATTTTTATGCACTTCCCGCCAAACCAGATGCTATGGCTTCAGATGCCGTGATTACAGGTATTGTTTCAGTCTGTCACCGAGATGCCTCGGTCTTATTTGATCCAGGTTCCACATATTCATATGTTTCATCATATTTTGCTCATTTTCTGGATATACCCTGTGAGTCTTTAGTTATATTTGTTCGTGTATCTTCTCCTGTTGGTGATACTATTGTTGTGGATTGCGTGTATCAGTCATGTGTGGTGTCTATTGGGGGTCTAGAGACTCGAGTGGGTTTGTTATTGCTCAGCATGGTTGACTTTGATGTGATATTGGGCATGGATTGTTTATCTCCATGTCATGCTATTTTATATTGTCACGCTAAGACTGTGACCTTGGATATGCCGAGATTCCCGAGAGTTGAGTGGAGAGGTTCCATAGATTATGTGCCTAGTCGGGTGATTTTGTACCTGAAGGCCTAGCTTATGGTTGAAAAAGGGTGCTATCTTATTTGGCCTTTGAGAGGGATGTTAGTGCAGAGACTCCACTATTGATTTTGTTCTAGTGGTCCGTGATTTTCCGGACATGTTTCCTGCAGACATATCGGGCATGCCGCCTGACAGGGACATTGATTTTGGTATTTATTTGGTGCCGGGCACTCGACCTATTTCTATTCAGCCGTATTGTATGGCATCGGCAGAGTTAAATAAATTGAAAGAGTAGCTTTAGGAACTACTAGATAAGGGGTTCATTCGGCCTAGTGTGTTGCCTTGGGGTGCGTCGATTTTATTTGTGAAGAAGAAGGATGGTTCCATGAGAATGTGTATTGACTACAGCCAGTTAAACAAGGTCACAGTCAAGAACAAGTATCCCTTGCCTCGTATTGATGATTTGTTCGACCAGCTTCAGGGAGCGAGGGTGTTCTCTAAGACTGACTTGAGGTTCGGGTATCATCAGCTGAAGATTCGAGATTCGGATATTCCTAAGATAGCTTTCAGGATCCGTTTTGGCCATTATAAGTTCTTGGTAATGCCTTTTGGGATGACCAATGCCCTAGCAGCATTCATGCATTTGATGAATAGTGTATACCATCCATATTTGGATTCCTTCGTGATTGTGTTCATTGATGACATCCTGGTGTACTCTCGTAGCCAGGAGGAGCACGCTCAGCATTTGAGAATTGTGTTGTAGAGGCTGAGGGAGGAGAAGCTTTATGCAATGTTCTCTAAGTGTGAGTTTTGGCTCAGTTCACTAGCATTCTTGGTACATGTGGTGACCGATGAGATTATTTAGGTAGATCCGAAGAAGATAGAGGTGGTGCCGAGTTGGCCCAGACCGTCCTCGACTATGGAGATCATGAGCTTCCATGGTTTGGCGAGATATTACCGTCTCTTTGTGGAGGGATCTTCATCTATTGCATCTCCCTTGACCAAATTGACCCAAAAGGGTGCTCCATTCAGGAGGTCAGACGAGTGTGAGGAGAGCTTTCAGAAGCTCAAGGCTTCCTTGACCACAGCTCTAGTGTTAGCTCTACCATCAGCTTCAGGTTCTTATACCGTATATTTTGATGCCTTGAGGATAGGCATTGGTTGTGTTTTGATGCAGGAGAGTAGGGTGATTGCCTACGCCTAGCGCCAGTTGAAGACCCACAAGAAGAATTATCCGGTGCATGATCTTGAGTTTGCAGCCATTTTCACGCCTTGAAGATTTGGCGTCATAATTTGTATGGGGTCCATTGTGTGATTTATACTGATCACCGAAGTCTGCAACATCTGTTTAAGCACAAGGACCTTAATTTACACCAGCAGAGATGGTTGGATGGTCGGAGCTTCTTAAGGACTATGATATCGCAATTTTGTACCATCCGGGGAAGGCCAACATGGTGGTCGATGCCTTGAGTCGCCAGTCGGAGAGTTTGGGGAGCTTGGCATATCTTCTAGCAGCAGAGACACCTTTAGAATTGGATGTTCAGGCCTTAGCATGCCAGCTTTTGAGATTGGATATATCTTAGCCTAGACAGGTATTGGCTTGCGTAGTCTCCAGGTCTTCTCTTTATGACCATATCAGGGGGTGCCAGTATGATGACCCACAGTTTCTCGTTCTTGAGGACTGGGTCCGGCTAGGTGATGCCAAGGATGTGACCATTGGAGATGACGGTGTGATGAGGATGCATGACCATATATGTGTGCCTAATGTAGATGGGCTTTGGGAGTTGATTCTTGAGGATGCCCATAGCTCGCGGTATTCCATCCATCTGGGTGCCGCGAAGATGTACCTGGATTTGACACAACATTATTAGTGGAGGCGGATGAAGAAGGATATTGTTGGGTTTGTGGCTCGATGTCTCAACTGTCAGCAGGTTAAGTATGAGCATCAGAGACCGGGTGGCTTGCTTCAGAGATTGGATATTCCGGAGTGGAAGTGGCAGTGGATCACCATGGAATTCGTTAGTTGGGCTCCCACGGACTCCGAGGAAGTTCGATTCTATATGGGTTATTGTGGATCGACTGACCAAGTCTGCACACTTCATTCCTGTTGGTACTACTTACTCTTCAGAACGGTTAGCTGAGATTTATATTGAGAGATCGTTTGTTTGCATGGTGTCCCGGTTTCCATCATTTCTGATAGAGTTACTCAGTTCACGTCACAGTTTTGGAGGGCCATGCAGCGAGAGTTGGGTACTCAAGTTGAGTTGAGCACAGCTTTTCACCCTTAGACGGACGGGTAGTCGGAGCGCACAATCCAGATATTGGAGGACATGTTGCGCGCTTGTGTCATTGTTTTTTGGGGTTCATGAGACCAGTCTTTGCCACTTACAAAGTTTGCATATAATAATAGTTATTAGTCGAGTATTTAGATGGCCCCGTACGAGGCTTTATATGGGAGGAGGATTAGATATCTGGTTGGATGGTTTGAGCGAGGTGAGGCTAGGCTCTTGTGTACAGACTTGGTGCAGGATGCTTTAGATAAGGTGAAATTGATTTAGGAGCGGCTTCGCACGGTGTAGTATAGGTAGAACAACTATGCGAACAGAAAGGTCTGAGATGTATCTTTCATGGTTGGGGATAAGGTTCTGCTGAAGATATCACCTATGAAGGGTGTTATGAGATTTGGAAAGAAGGCAAGTTGAGCCATCGGTTTATTGGTCCATTTGAGGTACTTTGGAGGATTGGGGACGTGGCCTATGATCTTGCTTTCCCACCCAGCTTGCCAAGTGCGCATCTGGTGTTTCATGTTTATATGCTTCGGAAGTATGTTGGGGACCCGTCCCATGTTTCAAACTTCAGCACTATCAGTTGGAGGGTGATTTGACTTATGATGTGGAACCACTGGCTATTTTGAGTCGGCATGTCTGAAAGTTGCGGTCAAAGGATATAGCTTCAGTGAAAATGCAGTGGAGAGGCCAACCTGCGGAGGAAGCTACCTGGGATACCGAGCGGGAGATGCGGAGCATATATCCACACCTATTTCAGACTCCATGTATGTTTCTAGACTCGTTTGAGGATGAACGTTTGTTTAAGAGGGGGAGGATGTAACGAATCGGACGCGAAACCGGGGGCAGCAGTATTTCTGCGGTCACTGGTGAAGGCTGGCGCGGACAGCGGAACAAGGGACGCGACCGCAGGAACTGGAGGTGTTTGCAACTGCGGTGAGAACTTCGCGGAGCGGCGGTCGTGGCAGTATTTCCGCGGGCAGCGATGAAGGCTGGCGCGGACAACGAAACAAAGGACGTGATCGCAGGAACTGGAGGCGTTCGCGACCGTAGTGAAAATTTTGCTGAGCGGCGAGAGCAGCGGCGATAATTTTTGGCGGTCAGCGAAATAAGAATCCAAGGGGTGCACTATAAATACGAGATTCAGGGTTTTATTTTCATATTTTTGACCTAGAGAACTCGGGTTTTGGAGATTTTTCGAAGGATTTGAAAGATTCTCATCGAGGTAAGTGATTCTAACTCAGGTTTGGCTAAATTACATGATTATAACATTGAATTCATCATTTGATTAGAGAATTGGGATGAAAATTGGGGAAAATTGTATAAACTTCATAAATGGATTTTTGAGAATAAAACATTGATTCGAAGTCGGATTTTGATAAACTTGGTATGGTTGGACTCGTGAGTGAATGGATTTCTTATTTTGGTAACTTTTATCAGATTTTGAGACGTGGGCCCGGGGGACGGGTTTGGCCAACTTTGGGATATTTTATCTAAGTTGATAATTTCATATGGGGTTCATTCCTTTAGCGTGTAATGATGATAATATACTGATCTTGGATAGATTCGGAGAATTTGGAGGTCGAATCAAGGGGCAAGAGCATCGCGTACTAGAGTTTTGTCTGGTTTAAGGTATGTAACAGTTTTAAATCTGGTTTTGAGGGTATAAACCCGGAGATTTGACATCACATGACTGTTTGGAGGTGATGGGCATGTGGGTGTACACCGCGGCGGATTGAGACTTGGTCCGTCCCTTGAGGCTGTGAGGCCTAGTAGCCATTATTTGAGTTTATGTGTTACATGTATGTTAGACTTGATTGCCTTCATGTTAGAGATCATGCTTAGGCTTTATTCATTCTCACATTGGTTATACTCAGTCATAGAAATTTTATACATGTTTACCTATGTCTCTATTATTCTTGCTGATACACTATGATATTGATTTGGGTTGTTCTCCTTCAATTGTTGAAGTTGTGAGGCTATAGAGGTACACACATTAGTGAGGCTGAGGGCCTGTTGTGAGGCATGATATGATAGCACTTGAGTTATCCGTGCAACACGTGAGTTGTCCGTGCGGATTCTGATATGATATGATAGCATGTGAGTTGTCTGTGCGGATCCCGATATGATATGATATCACGTGAGTTGTCCGTACGGATCCAGATATGATATGATAGCACGTGAGTTGTCCGTGTAGCATGTGAGTTGTCCGTGCAGATTAGCGTTTGGGATGTAGGAGCCCCTCCGGAGTCTGTACACCCCCAGTGAGCGTAGGTACCTATTGAGTGCGAGTGCTGAGTGTGAGTGCCGAGTGCTAAGAGATTGAGTGGCATTGCTGTGAGGTTTCATTTATTCTGTTATTGTGGTTTTATCTGTTAATTGCTTTTCAGTAGTTGATAAACTTTGAAACTGATCTTTACTTAAGCACATTCTAAACTGTGGAGAGTAATAATTGAATTGTTCTGCTTAGCTAGTCACTGGTACTCAGTTCCTTAGTTATTTCTATTACTTGCTGAGTCGGTTGTACTCATACTACACCCTGCACTTTATGTGCAGATCCAGGAGAGTTAGAGCGCGACGATCATAGAGTTCAGGCCGACTATTTTTGGAGATTGCAAGAAAGCTGCTAGCGTCTGCAGGGTCTTGTTACTCCTTTTATCTTCTATCTTCTTTTGGGTTGTATTGACAGTTAGACAGTTATATTTCTTAGTTCATAGATTTAGACGCTCATGATTTACTGACACCCCGATGTTTGGGGCTTGTTTTCCGTATTTCCTGTATTTATATTGTACTTGAGTTATTTTATGAGAAATTCTTAATGTTGAAAATGTTTTATTAAATTCTTATAACTGAATTAGTTGTAACATCTTTGGAAATAGGCTTTCTTTGTATCACGATGTCGCGCCCCCTTCTTTTGGTTGGAACAACTCGTTCCTTTTAGGAAAGGGGTTTTGCATTTTTTGAAGAGTCGCCACCTAAGGATTTTTAAGGTGCATTAGGGCACCTAGGGGTTCATTTACAACTGCGTCTGAAACTAGAGACAGGGTAAGGGCCTGAAATTATCCTAAGGGGAAGGTGTTAGGCACCCCTCAGGATCCACAAGTGTGGTTCCCGGCCAAACAGCTTCTGTGAATTTGTACAATTAGCAAATAAACAAGTATGGCTCAAATAATAGGGGATTTAAGTCTAAGTATACGGATATTTGAAAACAGTTAATGGAAAGCTATTTTTTGAGAAGAATTACAATCTAAGCATGTTTATGAAAATAAAGGGGTATCCTAGGTTTGTTTATAATATGGATCAAATCAATGCAATACCCGGTATGGCACTCCTTAAAGAGGGGCTACACGTGGTATTAGCTCATCGGTCATCATATCCATATCTACCCTTTCCCACCCCGTCAAAGTAGCTAAAGCGAGTGTTGGTCTCGACCTCTATTGCATGCTGATACCCGTCCCTTCCTATCAGCCACGGAGGAATTTAGGACTTTTATCCTATAAAAGGGGGGTTCTAGGCAGACCCTTAAGTTTAAAGGTTAAATACTAGGGAGACATATAATAAAACAGATAGGACTTCAATCAAAGGGGGGCATGGAAAACAGATTAGAAGGCTCAAGTATACATCTGCACATAATACACATAAACAACATAACTCATACACAGTTAAGGTCTGGGTTTGAGTTCAGATCCTAAGCATAGTGTCTAAGTGATAACAACAGAGTTAAAGTTATTACATAACTCAGAGAAGAAGTCCTAATCAAGCTTGCCTACTGATTTTAAACATGGTGATAGTAATCACATGAAGACAGTACCAGTTTTATTTTAAAGTTGATTACCTAAGGCTTGCCTAGGCGTAGGATAATTTGTAGCAATTTATTCAGATTTGTTAACAATTCCAGGTCGTTATACGTAATAACGTGCAGTTCTAAGTGTTGCAAATGTTCAAAGACTAATTATCAGTTGTGAGAACAGGAAGACTGTTTTATACATCTGTATTTAGACTAAGTGTAATTAAATGAGTATGATCCTAGAACATGATGTCTGTTCTAGAATGATGCATATGCAGTTGCTAAGGCAGGGTTTCTAAATGCACATAGAATCACAACATTATGCACAATTTCAGAATAGACATGGATGATAGTTTTTAATGTTGTTTACCTAAAACAGGATTTCTAAGTGCGTAGGCATGATGAGACATGATTGCAGTTTTTGTTAATGTTATTTATTCTAGGACAGGATTTCTAAATGAGTTTCAGAATATATTTACAAAGGCAGAGTCACATAATAACAGTTTATTTTTGCTGTTGTTATTTATCCTATAGACATGATTTCTAAGTGATGATGAGATGCTGAAAACAGTATATATATATATATATATATATATATATATATATATATATATATATATATATATATATATATATATATATATATATGGATCCTATGTTGCATGATATCAAATGCATGGCATGCTTGGCATGTTGTACCTAAACATCACTACTATTTCGCATAGAGAAAGTAAACCTAGGAAGCAGGATTTCTACCCTCGATTACACTACAACATGCATATTACCCACCCCTTTTTGACTATCCAACCCCAGAGTTGTTTTACAAATAATTATTACAGACCTTTAAATAGGAATTACATAACTAGAAATAAAGAAAATAAGAAGTTAACTATAGGGAGCCTACAGTATAGGCCCAAGTCTCCAGGTCCTCAATGCCAAATATTGTTCCACAATCTGGGTGTGTCAGAGTTCCCTAAGGACCTCAAGGGATCCCGGGCAGTGCTCACACCCAGATTTCATAGCCAAGATAGAGTAAGTGCAGTATGGAATAGCCAGCCTTAGTGTGTCAAAGTTCAGAGGGAGCTCAAGGGTCCCAAAGCAATGCTCACACAAAGGGGGAAGAACTTAAGGGGTCTAAGAGTTGAGTGAGAGTGTTGTACATAGTGTTGAAAAGGTTAAGTAAGAAAACAGTTTTTGAAAAGGGTAAGTAAGAAAACAGCTTTGAAAAGGGAGACTTGATTGAAATAGTTTTATAACAAAGAAGTTTAACCACTGAAATAGACTGAAAGAGCAGGAACACCAAACAAGTTCAACATCACACAAGAACCAATAACAGTCAACCAACCACAAGCAGGGGAATGGGATTTGAGGGACAAATACAGAGCAGGTGAGGGAAAGCATGTAGCAGGCAGTACACAATCAGCAATTCCTAAAGGTTCAGAGAATCGGGGGTACAGTAGGGTATAGGGCTAAAGTAACATAGCGTTACCAACCAATTTAAGACAGTAGAGTCTACCCAAAACTAACATGAACAGGGAAATTCACATAAAGACAGGTTTGGAATACACAAAGATATGCTGGATAATAAAGCATAACTTGACCATCTAGATGGAATCCAAGATTTAGTTACATGTTGAACAATAGAATAGTGAATAGAAGCACATTAGAAACACAATGAATTGCGACACTAATATAAACATGTTGGTTTGAGAACTGAAATTTTAATTAGGACATACCAGTGAAGAGAAGAAACCAGTAACACAAAGCAAGAAATAGGAGATGCACAATAGTTAGTCTTAGCTTGCAGCCGGTTAGCTCAGAGTAGTAGCAAATAGCGCATAAGAGAGAATAGAGAGCAGAGAGTTTTAGTTGTGAGAGAGACCTATTGAACCAAAATTAGTTCATGTTTGTGCTAATGAGAGAATGGAGTATATATAGTTTTGAAAACAGGTAGCAAATATTGTGGGAATCAAAGTTAACCAGTAATTAAGGGACTAAGTATCAATCGGTACACAATCAGTATATGTGTCCCTTAATTGAAGGAATCAAGTTCAAACGGATTAAGCAGACAGCAAATAAGGAAAGGTATCATATGTAGCTTAGAGGAATATTCAAAATAGTATAAAATCAGCATAAATATTCTTAATTGAAGGGGTTAAACTCAAACGGCTAGTAGGCAAAATAATAAATAAGGAAAGTTCCCACGCATATAACATATAAGGAAACAATTTCAACCCAATACAAGTATGCAATTGAGACTAGATTCATCAGATTTTAATTAAGGGAATAAGGATCAATTAACAATAAATTGACCATGTAACAAGGTAAGAAATAAGCTAAAGGTCAAAAATTAGTAAGAATATCCCATAAGAAATCAGTAAGGTTTTCAAATCACAAGGAATCAGGGATTCAAATAATAAATCAGGAACCCTAACAAAGTAAAATTACAGAGAATCAGGGATTCGAATAGGAATAACAGCAATTAAAGGAGATTAACGTGAATTGAATAAATAACAAGCAAGAAGTCAGAAACCCTAGTAATGAAAACATATGAAATTAGGGATTCACATGAATTTATAGGGTAAACAGTAATGTAGGCGTAAAAGCAAGAAAAAAATCATATACATAGATGAACAACATAGGGTAAAACATCATAAAGTTCATGAGATGCAAGCACATATGCAAACAATATCAAAGACGAAGTCAAGGACTTAGGGTTTAGGTCTAAAATTAGGGATTTATCACAACGATCCAATAAAAGAGAGAAAAATTCAATAAATCTCTAAAACACATTAGAGACCCTAGGATAATACTGAAAATATCATAGGGAAATCATTTAAAACAGAGTCATGAAACCCTAGTTGAAAACGAAGCGTCGTTTTAGGAAAAATCGGAGAATCTTTGAGAAAAACAACGAAATAGCTTAAAACACATATCTATCATAGATCTAAAAGAATAGGAGAGTTTTAAGAATTAGGGTTTTAGAGAGAACCCGGAAAAGATTAGAAAACCTCAAAACATTACTGGTTTTAACCCAAAAGTCATAGATCTTACTCGAACGGCCGGGGGTGGCCGGAGAATGGCATGAAAGGTCGTAGGGGGAGTTGAACCACTCCTGGTTCACCTGAGGACCTCAGGGTAGTGTCAAACCGACGTGGGGTGAAGCAGGGGCTAGGGGAGGGTGAGAGGACATATTTTCCAGCGAGGGAGATGGTCGGAGAAGATGGACAGAGTCCATCGGAGAGGAGGGGAGATGAGAAGGTTATAGAGAGAACTAGAGATAGAGAGATGCCTGGGTTGGAATTAATGAGAGGAAGGGGGGTAGTCGTTAGGGGTTAAATTATGTAAGAGTGAATCTGGGCCGTTGATCAAATTTGATCAACGGTTCAGATTACACACAGGATTGGGTCGGGTAGGATAGGGTATTGGGCTTGGGTTGTTGGGTTATTTTGATTGGGTCTTGGTCTGGTTTTAATTGGGTTGGGGTCAGATTAAATTAGGCTATAATTTAAATAGAAAGGGGCTAATTGTTAAATACCCATTACAATTAGATAAATAATTAATAAGAATAGCTAATAATTAGATAAGATGAAGTTAAGGCTAAATAGGTAAAATTAAGGTAATTAACTAGTATTAAAATATAAGATGACTGATTATTGAATTAAAATAGCATAAAATGTGTAATTAGGCTATAATTGCAAAGCTGTTGTAATTATAGCCAAATAATGCCAAATTGGCTAATTTGTGAAATAATTAAATCATAATACGGTTAAAATGATATATTAAGCTAAGAAATATTTTGAAATTATTTGCAATGCAATTTATGAATAATTATGGGATATAAAGTACTGAATGAATTAGACAATTATTTTATAAAAATGTGAAAAATTATGGGAAAATACCAATTATTATAAAAAGTGATTTTAAAGGTATATATGAAAATTTTAAAAAATAATTTGAGGAAAAATTGGGTATCAACAACTGCCCCTCTTTACCCGGGAAGGATGAAAGAGTTGTCGAGTAAAGATAAGATGGCCAATTTTGACCAAGTGAAATAGTTTGAAGAAATTTAGGCCGCACCTTGGTTTCTGAGTTGCCTACATATCCCTAGTTCTATAGGAATCAGGTCGTATGTAATTCAAGAAGTCGTCGGCGAAGTATACCGATGGAGCTTTTTACAAGAACGGACGCAACATATAGGAATGGATGAATGATTGGATTACGGGGTAGATAGGAGAACTAGAGCGGGACCGCTCCTGCCGGGATGACCGTTGCTCGCCGGATTACCTACAAATAAACAATACCAGCATATATTGCGCGTAATTTAAACATGATGCAAGTTCCCGTCGGACCATGAATGCTGTCTTTGGACGGTTAGGGATGACGTCCTCAGACCATGATGTCCTAGGCCATGGGTAGCTTGATGCAGGATTCGCAGGCCATGAAATGATGTTCTCGGGCCATGAGGATGGTGCCTCCGAACCATGACGCCTTTGAATAATGATATGCAAAATTTAAAGTGATCCTCAGACCATGACATGATGTTCTCGGGCCATGAAGGTGGTGCCTCCGAACGATGACGCCTTTGGATAAAGTGGCGATATTTCAGCCCATGAAGATGCAATAGTATGATAGTGATAAGACAAGGCTTAATCTTGCGAATTGAAGGGCAGAGCTTAGCCCGAAAGGAAAGTGAAGTAAATAGTGCTTGAGACAGCGCTTAGTCTCGGAAAGTAAATTGGAGGCAGAGCTTAGCCTCAGAAGGAAGAATGGTAGCCTTATGCAATGTAGATGGAGATAGTGTTTAGTCTCGGAAGGCAGAATGGTAGCCTTATGCAATGTGGATGGAGGTAGAGCTTAACCTCGAAAAGCAGGATGGTAGCCTTATGCAAAAATGCAGATGGAGGTAGAGCTTAACCTCAGAAGGCAGAATAGTAGCCTTATGCAAGTTGGAAGGTAGAATAGTAGCCTTATGCAAGTTGGAAGACAGAATAGTAGCCTTATGCAAGTTGGAAGGCGGAAGGGTAGCCTTATGCAATGCAGATGGAGACAGTGCTTAGTCTCGGAAGGTAGAATGGTAGCCTTATGCAAATTGGAAGGCAAAATGGTAGCCTTATGCAATGCAGATGGAGACAGTGCTTAGTCTCAGAAAGCAGAATGGTAGCCTTATGCAAGATGCGAATGCAGGGGAGGTAGAGCTTAACCTCGGAAGGCAGAATGGTAGCCTTATGCAAGAATGTGAATGCAGGGGAGGTAGAGCTTAACCTCAGAAGGCAAAATGGTAGCCTTATGCAGATGGAAGGCAGAATAGTAGCCTTATGCAAGAAATAAAATGACGGTAGGAATTTTTAGTTGGTAATAAATTGCGGTATTGTGACCATTGTGAGCATTGTGATAATGAAGCATTGTTTGCGTTGATAATAAATGTCGGCAAGTGCAACAGTTTTGAGAATCTCATTTTGAACAATGTTTGTCCCCGGGGCGGATAGTATGTTTAGGGATTTTGCAACCCTAGTGCATGACAAAAGAAAAGTCATGAGTTCTGTAAGGGGAAGATTAGTTCGTATCCCCGCTGACTTTGCTTGACCCGTTCGGCTTGATCTGATGATATCATTCGTATCATTGGGTAGTGTTTGCTAAACAAATCTGTTTCAAGAAAAAACATGCATGATTTTGTAAAAGTATAACATAATGTATAATTTAAAAATAATTTTTTGGATGAACCGACGACCGTGACACGGTTCGAGACATTGCAACCTCTCCTGCTATGGAATTTTGAGGGTCCTCCTCAAAATTCTGCCATAATTTGATGGGTTGACATTTCTGAATGCTGCTCATATGGCGATCAGATGAACTTGCTTCGGAATTTTGAGGGTCCTCCTCAAAATTCTGCCCCAGTTTCCAATTGCGGGAAAAAATGAAATTTCTTATTGAATTATGACCGAACCCATAGGGCTGCCTACGTATCCCCTCTTAAACGGGAATCAGGTCATGCGTAGTTCAATTTACATCATTGATGAAAGCATAAAGATTACACATAGTATCATTTGACTACATCTGAATTGATTGGCTTTGTCCAGACTTCTCCATCCATTTCTGCAAGTATAAGTGCTCCTCCTGTAAGCACTCGGTGAACCATGTACGGGCCTTGCCAGTTGGGAGAGAACTTCCCTTTGGCTTCATCTTGATGTGGAAAAATTTTCTTTAACACCAACTACCCCGGTGTGAACTATCTCGGCTTGACTTTCTTGTTGAAGGCTCTGGTCATTATATTCTAATAAAGTTGATCATGGCATACTGCATTCATTCTCTTTCCGTCTATGAGGGATAACTGCTCATAATGGTTCTTTACCCATTCTGCATCGCTGAGCTTAGCTTCTTGTATGATCCTTAAGGAAGGAATTTCTACCTCATCATGAATGATAGCCTCGGTACCATAAACCAACATATTGATACGCTCAATTTACACCTTAAAAGAGTGCAAGCGCTCGTTGTCAAATATAGTAACCCAACAAGGTTGGGGTCGAATCCCACAGAGAACAATATGAGGGCGATTAGGAATGCTAGAGAGTTATCACTTATCGCGCAATGCCAAA
>ML299681.1:34759-49498 GCA_005239495.1 Nicotiana undulata | reverse complement strand
CTATTTATTGAAAATGAAACACTGTTTTTGGGTCGAGAACCCGGTATATTTATGGCCTGAAAGACATGTTGAGAGTTTCTGACTGAGTGAGGTTGCGGGCCATTATTGTGAGGATGTTGTGATATGAGAGAGGTTGCGGGCCAATATTGTGTGTGATTTATGCCATGATGTGGCTTGTTATAGCGCTTGGGTTGTAGGATCCCCTCCGGAGTCTGTACACACCCCTAGTGAGCGCAGGTACCTACTGAGTGATGTTGCCCGTGAGGCTGATACTGAGTGACTGTGAGGTTGCCTGATGGGCTGATACGGAGTGACTGTGAGGTTGCCTGATGGGCTGATACTGAGTGACTGTGAGGTTTCCTGATGGGCTGATACTGAGTGACTGTGAGGTTTCCTGATGGGCTGATACTCAAATTTTTATGAGAAATGATTATGGCCCGAGGGACAGATTTATGAAAATTTGGTCTATGCGTTCGCGGCCTGAGGGGTGCAATCGCAAAGAGTGATTGTTAAGGCTGTGCGATCGCGGAGCATTGATCGCGTTCGCGAAGGTAAAATGTGGGCCTGGGAAAAATAAAGCTATGCGTTCGCGGGGTGTTGCCTGCGTTCGCAATGAATAAATAATTGGACTGTATAAAAATAAACCCTTCGCGACCATTAACCCTTTTTACACCATTTTTGAACGTGAAGAAGCTTTTGAGTCGATTTTGAAGAGGAAAAATCAGTGTTCTTCATAGAGGTAAGTAATTTGTACCTTAAAACTCGATTATAGGTGATTAAGAGATATAATCTCAGTGTTTAATTCATGAAAATCAGTAGAAAAAGGTGGGGTTAGGGCTTGATATTATGAGAACTTTAGGGGTCAATTTGAGGGGTCAAACAAACTCTGATTTTTGCGTTCTTTATATGTAAGGACTCGTGAGATGACAAAGAACTTTTGGTATAAAATTTTTTGAGTTCCGAGACGCGGGCTCGGGGGTCGGGTTTTGAGCTAAAATTGGTATTTTTCAATTGGAATTCATTTCTTAAGCATAATTTGATGATAAAAATCTGAACTTGGTAGATTTTGAGCACTCGGGAGTTGATTCGAGAGGCAAGCGTATTGCGGAATAGTTTCCGGGCTAGTTTGAGGTAATTAATGTCTTTAAATCCTGTCTTGAGGGTATGAAACCCCGGACTCTGCACCCTTTCACGGGTTTTGGAATGCAAAGATTGGAACTTTGGAAATATATTCCCTATTTAGGCAACTATTGAGTTGCGAAACCGATTTTTAAGCCTATGCTTAATAGTATTGATATATTTTTTCATATAATTTGGGATGTAAGCCATGTTTGGGGCCTAGTGCCGATCTGTTTATCCCTTGGTTTTTTGTTTTTTTTTACTATTTTCTCACTTGATATGTTATGATTTTCACTCAGTCTTTTCTTGATAAATTGTTTTGACACTCAGAGTATTTTGATACTATTTATTGAAAATGAAACACTGTTTTTGGGTCGAGAACCCGGTATATTTATGGCCTGAATGGCATGTTGAGAGTGTCTGACTGAGTGAGGTTGCGGGCCATTATTGTGAGGATTTTGAGATATGAGTGAGGCTGCGGGCCAATATTGTGTGTGATTTATGCCATGTTGTGGCTTGTTATAGCGCTTGGGCTATAGGAGCCCCTTCGGAGTCTGTACACACCCCCCGTGAGCGCAAGTACCTACTGAGTGATGTTGCCCGCGGGGCTGATACTGAGTGACTGTGAGGTTGCCTGATGGGCTGATACTGAGTGACTGTGAGGTTGTCTGATGGGCTGATACTGAGTGATTGTGAGGTTGCATGATGGGCTGATATTGAGTGACTGTGAGGATTCCTGATGGGCTGATACTCAGATTGTTATGAGAAATGATTGTGGCCCGAGGGGCAAATTTATGAAAATTTTACTGAGTTTTTTACTACGATTCACTTCCTTTTTCAAACTGATTTTTTTACTGAGAATTTTACTGAGATATATTGAAATTATACTTGTTTCAAAGGATTTCTGGAAATTGGTTTTTGAACTTATGTATTTGANTTTTCAAACTGATTTTTACTGAGAGTTTTACTGAGATATATTGAAATTATACTTGTTTCAAAGGATTTCTGGAAATTGGTTTTTGAACTTATGTATTTGATGAATACTTATGGTGACTTGGTGATTTACTATTTTTGTGAATTGGTGTATATGTGATGTGTGTTTCGTATTTCTCAGACTGTGATTTATTTTCATTACTACTGAGTTGGCGTACTCATCATTACTCCCTGCACCTCTGTGTGCAGATCCAGATATTGATTCAGAGTAGTAGTCGTCCGATTTCGTTATCAGCAGCTTACGGGATTTCGAGGTAGTTGTCCAGCGTCTGCAGCTTCTCCATTTCCCCTCCTTATGTAGTATTAATATGTTATTCCTAGACTTTGTCTATGACAATAGTAGAGTTAGTTTATTTTGTAGATGCTCATGACATGTTGACTCCGGATCTTGGGGACGGTTGTAGACTGTTAACTTGATTGTTTTGTTTAAAGATTTTGAATTTTATATGCGTATTATGAATCGTTGAAAATAAATTGAGATATTTGAAAAGAATAATGTGAAAATTATGAGTGTTGGCTAGTCTAGTTCCACGATAGGCACCATCACGGCCAGTTAGGATTTGGGGTCGTTATACGTTGGTATCAGAGCTCTAGGTTGCATAGGACTCAACGGTCATGAGCATGTTTAGTAGAGTCTTGCGGATCGGTACAGAGACGTTTGTACTTATCTTCGAGAGGATGCAGAACCTTTAGGAAACATTCCACATTCTTGAATTCTTGTCGTGCGAATCCGTTTTATTTATCCAAATCCTAACTCTTTGAATTCCTTTCATGTATTCGAATGCGCACTTGAGCGCTTGGTATCAGTTGTGCGTTGTCGGCTTGTGAATTCCATGGGTGAGATGTGATTGTTAGCATGTTGATAATGGGCCAGTCGGAAGGACTTGAGGCCGGATTTTTGTCTGTGGCTTGAGTGCTGAGATTTCATTTGGGTGAGCACATGTGTTGGGGGACTTATATGTCCGTTTGTGTACTTATTGATGGAACTTTGTGACTAGATGACTACATGGTGAGTGTGAATTGGCGGGATATGTGTCAAGAACCATTGATTATTTGACTAATGTATTGAGTTAGAATATGGCTTCGAGTTATGAGTATTGAAGGAGCTCTCGTGTAGTTTAGTTGTGGAGTGAAGTGGGTTTTCCTGTTATGTTCTGAGTTTCTGTGATGTCTTTTGAGCTGACCAATACCCCAGCAACGTTCATGTAATTGATTTACGGTGCATGAAACCGTGTTATAACACCTTTGTCATTGTATTTATTGATGACATCCTGGCGTACTATCGTAGCCAGGGGTAGCATACTCAGCAATTGATGATGGTATTACAAGGATATAGGGAGGAGAAGCTTTGTGCGAAATTCTCCAAGTGTGTGACCCTTATGTTTATCTGTAGCAAGTTCTTTTCTACCAGTAGATGATGTATGTTGTAATTTGAGTTTAGCTCGCTTATAGGAGTTGGCATGATCATTACAATGGTGAATGCGAGATCTGCATACGAGTTGAGGGTTAGATGGTCTGGGTCGTATGAGCGTATGAAGGATTTAGTATAATCCCACCACAGTATGGTGGCAGTGATAATGTGGGGGCATCGTGAGTTATTGTTTGTCTTGATCCTTGGCTTTGAGCCAAGTGGGGGAGTTCGCTAATGATAAGTTGATTACACGATTATGTGTTGTATTGGTTTTGGTTCGAAGTAGGTTTGTGAATCAGTTATGACCTGAAGAGGTGGAATTTGGGAATGACTCGAGTAATGGAATTTCTTCGATACAGGTTGTAATGTACTTTACGAGTAATGGAATTTGTTGAATGTTTGAGTTGTGCTTGAAGGTGTAGTGTGTGCAGTGTATGAGTTTGCGTGTTGCCTTAATGTGTGGATTACTTATCCTAGTACGTGGTTTGGAAGCGGGGTCAGGTCTTTCTGTTTACTTGGTCAGGGTAATTGAGATTTGTGTAGAGTGGAAACGTTCGAGAATGGATCATACGAATTCAAGGTTATATGTAGCGATCGAGGATCTTCAAGGTGTGAGAAGGGCTAGAACTGAGATTTACAAGGAAGGTGTCAAGGCTTGTGGTGTATTTGCATTATCATGGATTCTATCCAATAGTATCAGGAAAGTGAAGGTAATGACTTTAAATTCGCAGGAAGTCTCTTCAGGGTAAGTATTTCTAATGTGGTGCATTTGGGGATAATTGAGGGAGTATTCAACGGCTTATGAGCCTTAGACGGTATATTTTTATGCTCGGGTTTCGTGTGGTGAGTATGGATTGAGAATTTCGGTATCATGGCAAGGAATAGTATCAATTCAAAGGTAAGTCAGAAGGAACCTGGGTAAATAGGACATCTTGGTAGTAGGTCGGATCGGCATGATAAGGGATATAGTTAGTTCTTTGGGTGTTTATAAGGTAATGAGTTGTTACAGGTGTTTCTTAGTAATTCTCTTGGGATTTGGTGGCATGCGTAGCTTGGTTGAGTTGGAAGGATTGAGTCTTGACGGTTTGGCGTTGTACAAATGGGGTTCAGAGTTTTCTTGATGGTTTATACCACGGTTGGAGATGTATATTTCTATTGGCGCGAGGGCCATGTGATGTATAGTGATTTTTCTTCTAAATGTGATCAATGGAAAGTTCTTGGCTAGTTGGGTACGTAGTTGTTGTGGCTAGTAAGGGAGCATGAAGTTCTCATATTTATCGTAGGATTGCATGGCGTATGCGGTATTTTGTGTATAGTGGAGAGTGGCATATGAGAGGTCACGGTTCAGTTTTGGAAGGAAGGTCAGAACTGGCAGTTTCATATGATTAGGTAAAGGACACCACTATTAAGTGGCCGTATGAGAGTATACATTCATTAAGGACAATGTGTTTAAGGAAATGTGTTTGAATAAGGGTGCTTCATTGGTGTTACGACGCTCTCTTATTGGGTTGACTGCGGATATTCAAGGTTTCTTGGTGACACAGAGGAATTATGGGGGTACCCCTCGTGGAATGATAAAGTATTAGGGACGTGTTATATATTTGAGTGGTGGAATTGGGATCAGATACGGTAATTGGTGCGCCTAATGGATTTTGAGACTGGGAGTTTTCATGAACAAATTGTTTTTGTAGTTGTGAACTACGAGGATGCGAGCAAAGCTAGTGAGGTGTTAGTATATGTCATGATACAGTCATTATGAACGTCTGGAGAGTTATCTACCTATTGTGGATGACCAGAGTTGATTTAGAATATAATTATTGGTAGGACAGTATGGCTGTGTGTTCTACACTGAGTCAGAACTGTTGACCCCAAATTGCTATTGTTGAGGGATGTACCATTTGATTGTCACTGAGCTTATTCGTGTTTTGGAGTGATCTATGAGTTACCTTTCGGTGTTTCTAGGAGTTGTGATCGTTGGTTATATATGTGCATAGGGTGTAGTTCTATCGGGGCTTTATAGCGAGATTTGAGTAAGGTAAGTAATTGGGTGTTGCAGGATTGAGATGTGTTGGTTATGTTCTTTCTGGTTCGGGTGGCATGGTATCGTCTGATTTCCCCGTGGTTATGGCAATGCACTTTGAGTAATTGATGTCGAATTTCGCATGGTTATTGATTTTGAGCAAGGTGGCTTGGAGTATGTCATGTGGTCCAGCGGTTGGATGGGATCACGCTTTGCAGCTGAGTTAGGTAGAGGTATGATCCTTGGTGTCGGATTTGTGTGATATGGTTTCACGATGTGTATCAGGCTTTTAGCATGATGTGGTAATGGTAAGAGTAATGGCAGGATAGTCCTCTCGTGTGAGTCTAATTTATTTTATAAATTGAGCTTTTGGGATGTTGTTATTGAGTGCACGAGTTGCACAAGTTATGGATCTGGATGGTATAGTGGTATTGATGTTGATCAGACGAATGGTTACTAGTTTTTGCGTGTTCCTTTCATCATTGGCAGTATATGAAAGGGTTAGAACGAGGCTTTGCTTGATAAAAGGTTATTTACCGGTATTAGGTTGTTATAAGCAACTATTGTGATTAGGAGTTATCTCCATGAGTGTTTGCGTCATGCAGTGGATCATGGTATTTCATCTTGGGTTACGGTTATGACTTGTTACAGTGTGCTCAGACTTATTCAGTTTATAGTTGTGGGATTTTGACCTTGTAAATTGATTCATAAGTGAAAATGTAGTTCTAAGGTTTATGGGTCAGGATTTGATAATGAAATTTCAGTTACGTTGTGATATCAGACCTAGATGGGGTAAGGTGACGTGGAATCACCTCCGAATATGTGCATGGTAGGTTACACAGCAATTTTGGTGGTGGTTGGAACAACTCTGGGAATTATAATTTTGGGGAGAATGTAACAACCCGGTCGGTCGTTCCGTAGAATTTGCATTATAATTGCTTTCATTGACTTGTCATAGGTTGGTTATACTACTTATGATGTGTTAGAGTTGGTAGGCTTGAAATCGAAATGGTTGTAGTGAGAGTTTAGCCACTTAGTCTTTAAAAATAGCCTTAAAATGAGAAAAGTCAACTGAGAGTTGACTTATTGGTAAACGACCTTGGAATGTGGATTTTATGGCTCAGATAGCTTCGTTAGGATATTTGGGACTTAGGAGTGTGATCAAAATATTGTTGTGATGTCCGGTGTAGAATTAGGCTTGAATTGGCGAAAGTTAGTTTTTGGCGATTTTCGGTCGGCAGTGGAAAATAGGCTATCGGGGTCGAAATGGAATTCTGACAGTTGGAACAGGTTTGTAATGTCATTTTGGATATCTCTGCAAAATTTCAGGTCAATCGGAGTTGTTTTGGATAGTTTCGGCATCGTTGGTGAATTTTAGAAATTTCAAAGTTCTTAGGCTTGAATCCGATGTGATTTTGGTGTTTTGATGTTAGTTTTGGTGTTCCGAGGGTGCAACTAAGTTTGAATGATCATATGTAATGTGTTGGTATATTTGGTTGGGGTCCCGAGGGGCTCGGGATTGATTTCGGGTGATTAACGGACTCATTTGGACTTAAGGGAATAGCTGTTTTTTCTGGTGTTTCTGCAGAACAATTTTACCCTATGTGTTCGCGGAGAGGAGCTTGCGTTCGCATACGGTATTTGGGGAGCTGGGATTTTTGCACTGTGCATTCGCGGTTAGGATGGTGCGAACGCTGAGAGTAAAATCATCTGAGGGACCCCCAGGCCATTTGGTCTATGCGTTTGCGGCCTGGGGGGTGCGGTCGCGAAGGGTGACTAGGGAAGGCTGTGCGATCGCGGAGCATTGACCGCGTTCGCGAAGGTCAAATGTGGGCCTGGGAAAATAAAGCTATGCGTTCGCGGGGTGTTGACCGCGTTCCCAATGAATAAATAACTGTACTGTATAAAAATAAACTCTTCGTGACCATTAGCCCTTTTTACACCATTTTTGAACGGGAAGAAGCTTTTGAGGAGATTTTGAAAAGGGAAAATCAGTGTTCTTCGTAGAGGTAAGTAATTTGTACCTTAAAACTCGATTATAGATTATTAAGGAACATAATCTCAGTGTTTAATTTATGAAAATCAGTAGAAAAATGTGGGGTTAGGGCTTGAGATTATGAGACCTTTAGGGATCAATTTGAGGGGTCAAACGAACTTCGATTTTCGCGTTCTTTATATGTACGGACTCGTGAGATGACGAAGAACATTTTGGTACAAAAATTTCTGAGTTTCTAGATGCGGGCTTGGGGGTCGGGTTTTAGCAAATTTCTGGTTTTGAGCTAAAATTGGTATTTTTCAATTGGAATTCATTCCTTAAGCATAATTTGATGATAAAAATCTGAAGTTGGTAGATTTGGAGCACTCGGGAGTTGATTCGAGAGGAAAGCGTATTGCGGAATAGTTTCCGGGCTAGTTTGAGGTAAGTAATGTCTTTAAATCCTGTCCTGAGGGTATGAAACCCCGGACTCTACACCCTTTCACGGGTTTTGGAATGCAAAGATTGGAACTTTGGAAATATATTCCCTATTTAGGCAACTATTGAGTTGCGAAACCGATTTTTAAGCCTATGCTTAATAGTATTGATATATTTTGATATAATTTGGGTCGTAAGCCATGTTTGGGGCCTAGTGCCGATCTGTTTACCCCTTGGGGGTTGTTTTTACTATTTCCTCTCTTGATATGTTATGATTTTCACTCAGTCTTTTCTTGATAAATTGTTTTGACACTCAGAATATTTTGATACTATTTATTGAAAATGAAACACTGTTTTTGGGTCGAGAACCCGGTATATTTATGGCCTGAAAGGCAGGTTGAGAGTGTATGACTGAGTGAGGTTGCGGGCCATTATTGTGAGGATGTTGTGATATGAGAGAGGTTGCGGGCCAATATTGTGTGTGATTTATGCCATGATGTGGCTTGTTATAACGCTTGGGTTGTAGGATCCCCTCCGGAGTCTGTACACACCCCTAGTGAGCGCAGGTACCTACTGAGTGATGTTGCCCGCGAGGCTGATACTGAGTGGCTGTGAGGTTGCCTGATGGGCTGATACTGAGTGACTGTGAGGTTGCCTGATGGGCTGATACTGAGTGACTGTGAGGTTGCCTGATGGGCTGATACTCAGATTTTTATGAGAAATGATTATGTCCCGAGGGGCAGATTTATGAAAAATTTACTGAGTTATTTACTACGATTCACTTCGTTTTTCAAACTGATTTTTTTACTGAGAAATATTGAAATTATACTTGTTTCAAAGGATTTCTGGAAATTGGTTTTTGAACTTATGTATTTGATGAATACTTATGGTGACTTGGTGATTTACTGTTTTTGTGAATTGGTGTATCCGTGGTGTGTGTTTCGTATTTCTCATACTGTGATTTATTTTCATTACTACTGAGTTGGTGTACTCATCATTACTCCCTGCACCTCTGTGTGCAGATCCAGGTATTGATTCGGAGCAGTAGTCGTCTGAGTTCGTTATCAGCAGTTTGCGGGTTTTCGAGGTAGTTGTCCAGCGTCCGCAGCTTCTCCATTTCCCTTCCTTATGTAGTATTAATATATTATTCCTAGACTTTGTCAATGACAATATCAGAATTAGTGTATTTCGTAGATGCTCATGACATGTTGACTCGGGGTCTTGGGTACGGTTGTAGACTATTAGCTTGATTGTTTTGTTTAAAGATTTCGAAATTTATATGCGTATTATGAATCGTTGAAAATAAATTGAGATATTTGAAAAGAAGAATGTGAAAATTATGAGTGTTGGCTAGCCTAGTTCCATGATAAGCGTCATCACGGCCGGTTAGGATTTGGGGTCGTGACACTAAGATTTTTCCCACTGGGTTTTTCCTAGTAAGATTTTAACGAGGCACATTATCTTTAATGAACATTCATGGGGGAGTGTTATAAAAATATTATTATGGATGTCCATTTATTACTCCGCTGTAGATAATCTTCCTGTAGAAGATTATCCATTTAGTATTCCATTGAAGTTTATCAACAAACAGCTAATGCAGGCAGGTTGCAAGCAACTCAATAAAATGACTTGCAACAACTTCTTATTAAACATGCAGGTTGCGAGCAGCTCATGCAGGTAGCTTACAAGCAGCTCAAGAAAGGCCTCGCAACTGCTCCTTTCTTCTATAAATAGAAGAGATTTCAGTTCATTATGTACATCAGTTTGAAATTTGAATAATATATCAATCTCTCTCTATATATATATAAATTTGTCTTCGGTTTATTTAATTTACAGTCTTTATTTTATAACAAATCTTTATTTCTTACTTCATTTGTTCCTCTTTTTGTCTTCTTTTCATTTTTTGTTTTGTCTTTTTTTTTTAATTTGCTTTTCAAAAACTAATCATCACTCTCATCAAATAATCACGAACCAATCATGTAATCTATAAAATACACATAAATCTCTGTTTTGCTCCCAATTTCGTCTTCACGCACCTACATAACAAATAAGCTCAATTAAGCACAAATATAATACAATTTAGTATTAAAGCACCTAAATGTAAAGTAAATCATGCACTAAAAATATATAATTATAGCCAAACAACACGTCTCTTCTCTCATCAGCTCTATCTTGAAAAGGTATTTTAAGAAGGGAAACTTACACAAATCTCCCAAATAAATCTCAACTTACCAATCTCTATCCATTAGTCATAGACTTACCAAAACTAGCAAAAAAAAATTAAAAAACTAAATAAATAGGGTTTTTTTATCTCAAAAAATCACATGCCTAAATCACCTTTCATATTTTTAAGCGTGATTAGAAACATTAGATGCAAGACGGAAAGAAAATTTCATGGATGAGGTAACAAATAAGGTGATGAAATACAAAAAAATATATACAATATTCCAAAAATCTAAGCAATAAAGGAACTTTTTCAATGGTTATAGTTTAAATTCATTGAAAATATATAGATAAGTCAATATACAAAATTTGAGAAAGATTGGAGGTAATTTGGGCTAGTTTTGTATCAAAATTCGTAATTAAATTGAGTTCAAAAACTTCTTCTGCGACACATGTATCAAACATGTATCACGCATGTATCAAACATGTATCACGCATGTATCTCACACATAGGTATACATGGATATACATGTGATACACGAATGATACATGTGTGATACACAAATGATACAATGTGTGATACACATATCATTTTTTTCATGTTCAGTTTTTACTTCGAATTTTCAATTCGAACCACCTCAAAACTTCACCAAAATCATCCCAAAACTTAGATTCAAGCTCCTTAGGTGATGTGCCGGAAAATTTCGACACATTTAATACCAAATTGCTTAGACTGTAGCTTGTTTTTAAGAGCAATTATCTTTTATACTTATGGAATTTTGATGTTTTGCGGTGCATGAGGCCTAAACGCTCAAGAACATGAAAAGAGATCAAAAAGCTAAAAAAAGTGAGGAAAAGAGCTAAATGCGATCGCATAATAAGCAGGAGGGTACCGCATACCCACTATGCGGACCGCAAAATGCACAGCTAGACCGCACAATTCAACAGAAAGTTTGGCAAAATTCAAGATCAAAAATATGGTCCATTATGTGATCGCATAACGTGTTTGCGAGCCGCATAATGGGCCGCAAACCTCCAACCCCAGAAGCCAAGCTCAGAAATGCGATGCAATCCTGCGGTCGCATATCAACAATGCGAACCGCAGATCAACAAATGCGGCGAAGCACCTGAAACCTAGGGTTTGCATCTGCGATGGTGCTGTGAAGAATGCGAACCGCATTCTTGTTCTGCGACAAGAATGCGGTCGCATAGCTGACCTGAAAGGGCAATTTTGTCCGTTTTTTATCCCGATTTTTAGCCCACTATAAATAGATTTATTTGGATTTTGTGGGTCATTCTTGTCTGGTTTTAGAGCTACAACACACCCTTTGAATATTCCTCTCTTTTGGAAGCTTTAGAAGTAAATATTCTTGTGTTTTGTAAGCATTCATGGCATTAAATACTCTTATCTCTTTATCTTGTAGTATGAGTAACTAGTTTTAAATACTAAGGTTGGACCCTAAATGGGTGTTATGTTATTGGGTATTTAACATTGAATATATATATAATGGTTGGTTGATATTTATTTACTTCTCATTCTTCTTTTATTGTTGGTGGTTGCAAACATTAACAAGTGCCATTAATTATTTCTTAGCTTGGAAAAGTGAGTTAGAATTGGTAGGAGTAAATATCAAAGACTCAAGACTTTAAACCTTGTTTAATAGAATCGCTTAGGGATAAGTGGGTTTTATTTGGCATTAATTGATTACTCTTCATTGAAACTCTTTTATATTTGGGAAAATCATAAAGAGGAAATACCACCCAACTATTGGAAAATAGTGGGCNTATTAATACCCATTAGCATTACATTTCATTGAAGGGGACACAACCTTGGTTTAGTTAATCACATTAATTACAACTCTAATTAATCATATTTGTTACTACTACAATTTAATCATTACACAATCAATTCATATATTCTTGTTACATTAACGGAATAGAGATACGATTTGAGTTAAGAATCACACTACCAAAGTAAACTTTTCACGCCTATTCCCTGTGGGATTCGACCCTAACCTCGCTGGGTTATTATATTTGACTTCGAACGCTTTACACCAGTTTTAAGGTGTAATTTGAGCGTATCAAATTTTGGCGTTGTTGTCGGGGAATACGATTTTGAAATTACTAGATAGTGTGTACTTAACTTTATATCTTTTTCTATTCCATCACACGTTGCTCGTTTTGTTTGGTGAACTAGGTGACAATGGCCAACGTTGAGTATGATGAAGAGGAGAACCCTTTCGCCGACATCGAGGAATATATTGACGACACCAATGCTATCCTCCCTCCGGTAGTTGGTGCATCTACTTTCAAAGTGGATCATGGAATGATTCTATTGCTCAAGGCGGAAGGATTGTTCCATAATTCAACGGATGGTGACCCGACGCAACACCTAAGGAACTTCTTGGGTGTATGTGCCATGCACAAACAAACCAATGTGACGGATGATGCTTTGAGGTTGTGTGTGTTCAAGTACTTGTTGGCGGGAGAAGCGAAAAAATGGCTCCAAAACTTACCTCCTCAAACTATCACAACACGGCCTGAGCTTGTCCGAGCCTTCTTAGCAAAGTGGTTCCCAGATAGCACAAAGTCATAGCTCAGAGACAATATTGTTTTTCAAGCAACTGCCAGGGGAGAATTTACACGAGGCATGGGATCGGTTCAAGCTATACCTAGTGAGATCACCAAACCATGGGTTCCCAGACCATACTCTGATGGAGAAGTTCTATATGCGTTTGGACCCACTATCCTAGTCCATCACTAAAAATACCGCAGATGGATCCTTCATGGACAAGTCATTCGCTAGGATCACTCAAATTCTAGACAAAATGGCTAAGCATAATCAAGCATGGCATTCGGAGGATACTAGTGGTGGAATTTCTTACGGTACTCCCTCTCTTACCAACATGATTAAAGAAAATCAAGAGAGAGACTAAGTGATTGCCGATCTTGATACTAACATCGATGTGTTAACAAAGATGTTCACTGGGAGTCAACCAAAAAAGGTAAATATGGTGGAAGACATGCAATCAATGGGAAATCAAGATTTTGAAGAAGCAAATTATGCCCAAAACTCTCAAGGTTTTTACCGCCAACAAAACAATTAGAGACCAAACCTGCAAGGGCAAGGCCAACAAAATTGGTGAAATGATCAAAGTGGTAAAGGATCGTGGAACAACAATAACAACAACAATTATGCCAATAGAAGTTCCAACCCTTATGTTCCACCAAGAGGGCAATATTCCAACTCTTCACAATACAAGGAGGGTCCATCAAATGAGACCAAAATGGAAGGGATGCTTGAAAGAATTTTGCAAAATCAAGAGCGAAGTGATGCAACAATGAAAAACATGTCCGAGGTAGTGGTATCACACACCGCCTCCATTCAAAAGCTCGAGATACAAATGAGAGATTTGTCACGAGAACAAAATCCCAAGCTAAAAGGTACTCTTCCTAGTGACACGGTGGTCAACCCAAAAGGTGGTCCAAGCGGACCATCTTCTCATTGCATGGACATCACAACTAGAAGCGGTAAGGTGCTCCAGGATGAAAGTGAGCAAGTGGTTGATGTAGAAAGTCTTGATCAAGGAGTGGAACCACAAGTTGAGTTGCCGAGGGTGGTTGAAATTGAGAAGCCCTCTCATAAGGTAAAGATCCAAGAGGCAAAACAGGGAGAGGGTAAGGAAAAAGTTAAGGAGACTCCAAAAGCTCCTCCACTAATTCCTCGACCTACTCTCCCATTCCCTCAAAGGCTTGCACGAAGGGTGGATGAAGGAAAGCTTGAAAAGTTCTATGAGATCTTGAAACAATTATCGGTAAACATCCCATTCTTGGAGGCTTTCCAAGAAATGTCGGGGTTTTGCCAAATATTTAAAAGATTTGATGACGAAGAAGAAAACTACAAAGAATGAAGTGGTAAACTTGACTCATCGGGTAAGTTCGATAATTTCTACAACCACCGTGGAGAAAAAGGGAGACCCGGGAGCATTCACTATTCCATGTACCATCAGGTTAAGAGACTTTGCTAGGGCACTTTGTGACAACGGAGCTAGTATAAATTTGATGCCCCTTACTATCTACAAGCAAGCGGGACTGGGGTTGCCAAGACCTACTAGCATGAGGTTGCAAATGGACGATCGATCAATTAAGAAACCCGTAGGCATTGTTGATGGTGTATTGGTAAAGGTGGGGAAGTTCCTCCTCCCGGCCGATTTTTTCATCTTGGATTGTGAGGTAGACAAGGAGATTCCTATCATTTTAGGAAGACCATTCCTTGCGACGGGAAGAGCTTTAATGGATTCGAAACGACATGAAATCAAGTTCGGAGTAAATGATGAGGAAGTTACCTTCCAAGCTAGCAAGGGTTTGAAATTGCCAAGTGCATACGAGGGAATCTCGGTCATTGATGTAGTTGATGAGGTTGAAGATGCCATTGAGATGAAGATGGAAGAAGAATGCCTCGGCGAGGCCTCGGCGGCAATCTTGGTGAACTTTGATGGTGAAGACATTGAGGGGTATGTTGAGTTAGTGAACGCAGTGGAAGGACGTGGGTCCTATACATACGCACCAAAGAAGTTTTCTCTTGACTTAGAGAATCGAGCTACCCCCCCCCCCCCCCCC
>ML299681.1:23052-34673 GCA_005239495.1 Nicotiana undulata | reverse complement strand
ACCGGGCCCCCCCCCCCCCCCCCCGTAAAACCCTCAATCATTGAGCCACCATAACTTGAGCTCAAACCACTCCCATCACACTTGAGGTACAAATTTCTCAGCTCTAATAACACTTTATCGGTAATCGTTTCTTCGTTGTTGAATGATGTGCATGTTGATGAATTGTTGAATGTCTTGGGGGAGCACCGACAAGCACTTGGATGGACAATTGCCTACATCCGAGGAATCCCCGCCGGGATATGTGAGCACAAAATTCAATTGGAAGAAGGGATCAAGCCAAGTATGGAACATCAAAGACGATTAAATCCTTCAATGCAAGAAGTGGTCAAGAAGGAAATAATCAAATCGTTGGATGACGGGGTTGTCTACCCCATTGCGGATAGTCCATGGGTGAGTCCGGTACAATGTGTGCCAAAGAAGGGAGGCATGACGATGATTCACAAACAAAAGGATGAGCTTATCCCCACTCGGACGGTCACCATATGGAGAGTATGCATGGACTACCGGAAGCTCAACAATGCCACTTGCAAGGATCATTTCCCTATGCCTTTTATTGATCAAATGCTTGATAGGCTAGCGAGAAGATCCTTCTATTGCTTCCTCGATGGGTATTCCGGCTACAATAAAATCAATATAGCCTTGGAAGATCAAGAGAAGACCATATTCACTTGCCCGTATGGAATCTTTTCCTTTAGTCGGATGCCCTTTGGGTTGTGCAACGCTCCGGCTACCTTTCAACGATGCATGATGTCCATTTTCTCCGACATGGTGGAAGACTTCCTAGAAGTTTTCATGGATGATTTTTCCGTAGTCGGTGACTCCTTCGAGCATTGTCTTGAAAACCTTAGACAAGTGCTTAAAAGATGTGAGGAGACCAACCTCGTGCTTAATTGGGAAAAATGCCACTTCATGGTCGACGAGGGCATTGTCTCGGGGCATAAAATTTCAAAAAGTGGTAATGAAGTCGATCGGGCAAAGATTGAGATCATTTCCAAACTCTCTCCACCAACATCGGTAAAGGGTATTCGAAGCTTTCTTGGGCATGCCAGATTCTATCGGCGATTTATCAAGGACTTTTCAAAAATTGCAAATCCTATGTGCAAGCTCCTTGAGAAAGATGCCAAGTTCGTGTTCAATGAGAAGTGTCTCAAGGCATTCGAGGAGCTCAAGGAGAAGCTCACCACGACACCCATTATTGTCACACCGGATTGGTCTCTTCCATTCGAGCTCATGTGTGACGCCAGTGGTGTAGCAATTGGAGCAGTTTTGGGTCAACGGCACAACAAAGTTCTTCATCCGGTTTATTATGCAAGCAATACACTCAATGGTGCACAAATGAACTATACGGTAACGGAGCAAGAGCTTCTTATGCTTTCGAAAAATTTTGAGCTTACTTGTTGGGATCCAAGGTTGTTGTCTACACCGACCATGCCGCTCTTCGATACCTCATGGAAAAGAAGGATGCCAAGCCAAGACTAATCCGGTGGGTCCTCTTGTTACAAGAATTTGATTTTGAAGTCAAGGACCGAAAAGGCACCGAAAACCAAGTGGCAGACCATCTCTCTAGACTTGAAGAAGACGGGCGACAAAAGGATGAACTTGACATCAATGATGCCTTCCCCGATGAGCATATCTTGGAATTATCTTCTTCAACCACTCCTTGGTACGCCGACATTGCCAATTACTTGGTTAGTGACCTAATCCCGGATGATTTAGAAGCATATCAAAAGAAGAAATTCTTAAGAGAGTGTCGGCAATATTATTGGGAGGAGCCATACTTGTTCCATATCTGTGCGGACAACATTATTAGAAGGTGTGTCCCAGAAGAAGAAATGATGCAAATATTAAAGGCTTGCCATGAGTCACGGGTTGGTGGTCATCACGGAGGTAATCAGACGGCGGCAAAAGTGCTTGAATGTGGTTATTATTGGTCGTCCCTCTACCATGATACCAACCAAATGGTCAAATCTTGTGACCAATTCCAGAGACAGGGATCAATCTCCAAGCGACATGAAATGCCTATGAACTTTGTGATGGAGGTTGAAATTTTTGATGTGTGGGGCATCGACTTTATGGGGCCCTTTGTGAGTTCTTGTGGTATGAAGTACATTCTGGTAGCTTTGGATTACGTGTCCAAATGGGTTGAAGCTATTGCCTTGCCAAACAATGAGGCAAGGAGTGTGACCACATTCTTAAAGAAAAACATATTCACGCGGTTTGGCACTCTCATGGCCATTCTCAGCGATGGTGGTTCTCATTTTTGCAACAAGGATTTCACTGAGCTGTTAGAGAAATATGGTGTCAAGCATAAGGTGGAAACGCCTTATCATCCCCAATCAAGTGGCCAGGTAGAAGTCTCCAACCAGGAGATCAAGAACATCCTAGCAAAGACGGTTAATGCAAACAGGACCGACTGGTCAAGGAAGCTAGATGATGCATTGTGGGCATACCGTACGGCCTACAAAACTCCCATTGGTACTTCTCCCTACCGGTTAGTGTTCGGTAAAGCTTGTCATCTACCTGTGGAATTGGAGCATAAAGCCATGTGGGCTCTGAAGAAGTTGAACTTGGATTGGACTGAAGCTGCAAATTTAAGGCTAACTCAACTCAACGAAATGGAGGAATTTTGTTTCCATGCTTATGAAAGTGCAGTTGTGTATAAGGAAATAATGAAATTTGTCCATGACAAGAAGATTTTGAAATGGGAGTTCAAGTCCGGTGACTTGGTGTTGCTTTTTAACTCAAGACTCAAACTGTTTCCGGGAAAGCTCAAATCCAAATGGTCCGGTCCTTTCAAAGTGGTAGATGTATCCCCATTTGGCGCTGTGGAATTAGCAACTGAGGACGGGCTCCGCACGTTGAAAGTGAATGGACAACGCATCAAACACTACTTGGGCACAGATGGAGAGAGGCATGTGATAGAGCAATTGGCTCTTACGGATGGTCCTTGTCCTATCGATGAATGACTTCGCAAGAATGCCAACTTCGTCGTGTCGCGACGTCAAATCAAGCGCTTCATGGGAGGCAACCCATGTGTGGTAACACTATTTTGTCTTTTAAATTTTGGTTTTTGAGTAAATAGGGTTCTTTGAGCAATTTAAAGTGTGTGTTATAGTGCAAGTGGTTCAAAAGACCACAAAAACAGGGTAAAATTACAAGTGAAAGGGAAGCTAAAAAAAACTGCCTAGTCTGCGACACAAATGCGATCGCGTTGTAACTATGCGGACCGCATTCTCATCGCAGACCTGGGCAGTTAGTTGGGCATTTTCGGAGGGCTGAAACGCGATTCCACTGTGCACTATGCGAACCACATTTCAATTATGCGATTGCATAGTGCATCGCATAGTGTACATTGGAAGCTCAAGAAATATATCACCGCATAACCAGTATGCGGTCGCATACTAAGCAATGCGGTACCTCGTCCATCGCATATCGACCAGTTAAGTTCCATACCCCTTTTTGCACTTCTAACCCCCCACGTCTCTCTAACCGTTCATCTTCACTAACACACAACCAAACAAAACAAAAACAAGGATTTTTTTTAAAAAAAATAAAGAAACAAAACGAGAAAGAGAAGAGGGAAAGCAAAACAACTGTGAAACGGTCAATTGAATTCGCAAGCCCTTGGTTAAAAACGCCTTTGAGGATCACGTACAGTGTTATTATTCAATCCTACTTCTTCCTCCCCTGTTAAGTTTACCCTTTCTACTCTCCATTTTGTGTAATTTCTTGTAAGATGCTGAGAGTAACATCTTGTCAAATTAGTCGAGGCTCAAAGTTCACGAGTTGATTAGTTTCCTTGTAAATAACAGTGACTGTTCATGAAGGGTGAATAAATGAAAATGCATGCTTGTGGTACTAGCAATTAACACTGTCATTGGTCATTACTGGTTCCGGTCTTGTAGTTGGAGTCTAGGTTAGGATAGAGTCATTTTAGTTTCTTAAGGACAAGCAAGAGTTTAAGTTGCGGGTGTTGATGTGCCGGAAAATTTCGGCACATTTAATACCAAATTGCTTAGACTGTAGCTTGTTTTTAAGAGCAATTACCTTTTGTACTTATGGAATTTTGATGTTTTGCAGTGCATGAGGCCTAAACGCTCAAGAACATGAAAAGAGATCAAAAAGCTAAAAAAAAAGTGAGGAAAAGAGCTAAATGCGATCGCATAGTGAGCAGGAGGGTACCGCATATCCACTATGCGGACCGCAGAATGCACAGCTAGATCGCACAATTCAACAGAAATTTTGGCAAAATTCAAGATAAAAAATGCGGTCCATTATGCGATCGCATAATGTGTTTGCGAGCCGCATAATGGACCGCAGACCTCCAACCCAAGAAACCAAGCTCAGAAATGCGATGCAACTCTGCGGTCGCATATCAACAATGGGGACCGCAGATCAACAAATGCGGCGAAGCACCTGAAACCTAGGGTTTGCATCTGCGATGGTGCTGTGAAGAATGCGAACCGCATTCTTGTTATGCGACAAGAATGCGGTCGCATAGCTGACCTGAAAGGGCAATTTTGTCCTGTATACTCTTGCAGCAAGATCAAATTCTTGCCTATATACTCTTGCAACATTTTGAAAAAGTTTTATGACCTCACTTTTCACTTTCCTTCGCTTTAGGTTCTGCTCCAAATGATAGATACAAATCCCATGGTGGCTTTCAGGATATACCTTTGCGATGGAATATGCAATAGCTTGATGCCTTTCTGATAAAAAAATCAAATTCTCACGGCTTCCAATTGCATTGCGAAGCTCGCTAAAGTATCACTCATATGAATTGTTATTTTCAGATTTTGCTATTCCAAAAGGCTAGTGGAAAATTTGGTTATTTGCATCCTTTGAAACTGAAATCATTAAAACACCACGAAATTTTGACTTCAAAAAAGTTTCATCAACAACAATCACTGGTCTACAATAATTCCAACCAGCTATTGATGATCCATATGCATAAAACATATAAACAAACCTGAAAGTACAGTATAAAAGAAGGTTAACAGAAGTTAAGGACAAGCAGTCCTTAACTTCGACTTACAAGGTCAAAAGTTAAGGACAGGTAGTCCTGAAGTTAGACTAACAAGGTCATAAGTTAAGGACAGGCAGTCCTTAACTTTTTGACTGCACACATAAAAGTTAAGGACAACACGTCCTTAACTTTTTAAGTGGTTAAAGACAGCATGTGCTAACGTTTCTAAAATAGACTAATAAACTCTTTTTTGATTGTTACCTGTAAATTGAAATTAAGGACTCCCTGTCCTTAACTTCTGAACTTGAAATTCAAAGTTAAGGACTGCATGTTCGTAACTTTTAAACATGTAAGTCGAAGTTAAGGACTGCCCGTCCTTAACTTATAAGCCTGTAAGTGGAAGTTAAGGACTGCCTGTCCTTAACTTTTGAACTTGAAAGTCAAAGTTAAGGACATCACGTCCTTAACTTTTTAACTGGTTAAAGACAACATGTGCTAACGTTTATAAAACAGACTAATAAACTCTTTTTTGATTGTTTACCTGTTGTTGTCGTCTATTTTTATGTTAGTATATGTTCCCGGGTTTTTACTTCTCATCATATATAAGTATGAAGACAAGAATTCATAATTCTCTTCAGGAGTTCCTCTTATTAAAGCAGAAGCATGTTGAATAACACGCCACGCCTTGTGATAACCAATGTCTAGTCCATGCAATTTTTGCATTTCTGCCATGACAAAAGCTAGTGTAGCTTCAAACCTTGGGTCTCGAAGATTGTCAATAATGTAACCACTAATCAACTTTGAAGTTGCATGCCTTTGATCAGCTTTCATAGTGTTAACTGAGTAGTCATGATTTTTCTCGATCTTTACTATCTTGAACAATGTTGAATATTTAATTCTGAAAGCACGCACATACCACCCACACCTATCATCATTGCATTTCAATGAATATCTTGTTGAGATTTATCTAACAACCTTGAATTCAAAATGTCATTTAGTTGCTATATTCGAAAAACAGTTAATTATACTTTTCTTTTCGTCAAATATTGATCCCACTTTTGTTTCCTCCAACGAAGCATTTTCTCTTAATATCGTAGTTGGGGATTCTTTTTGTTTCGAATTTGACCTTCGTCTGGTTAGTTGAGTAGAAGGTTTTTCAGCAACTTCTTTGATTACCGGTGCACTCTCTAAGACTTGAATACCCAAAGCTTGTTCGTTGTCAATCTCTAGAATGCTTTGTCCTTCAACTTGAATAAAATCAAATGTTTGAAGCACCTTTTCAGTTATTGGTTGAGCTTCAAGCATATCTATTTCCATTATCTGTTGGCATTTGTTTTAATTGTCATGTTCAGTTTCTCTGTTGACATTTTGAAGGGTGCTTGTTGATCCAAAATCTCTTTCCGAAATATCAACAATGAAACGACAACCCTTGAAGAGTAAATGAGTTTTTAGTAACTATATACATGTGTGGAGATCTAAATCTTTGGATACAAGCATTCCCTTGCTTGTTCCCAGGTTGATATCAGACCATATCATTGTTTCAAACTTGTCTCTATCCAATTCAATAACTTCAAAGATCTGTTTAATGAAATCTTCAAACTGAATTGCCTCAGGTAGTATAACAAGCTTTGTTTGATGATCAAGATACTTATAGTCTTCAGTCCATCTACCATTAAATGCAACTATAATGTATATTGTTTCCATCCTCCAAGTCAAGAGAAATCTGTGTATAATTAAGAACATGTACTGTAAGTTAAGGACCAAGTTAAGGACAAAGTGTCCTTAACTTTTGAACTTGAAATTCAAAGTTAAGGACCAAGTGTCCTTAACTTTTGAACTTGGAACCTAACGTTCAAGACCAAGTGTCCTTAACTTTTGAACTTGAAACTCAAACTTCAGGACCAAGTGTCCTTAAGTTATGAAATTGAAACTCAAACTTCAGGACCTAGTGTCCTTAAGTTATGAACTTCGAATTGTAAGTTAAAGACCAAGTGTCCTTAACTTTTCAACTTGGAAATAAAAGTTCAGGACCAAGTGTCCTTAAGTTTGAACTTGAAATTCAAAGTCAAGGACCAAGTGTCCTTAACTTTTGAACTTGGAACCTAAAGTTCAGGACCTAGTGTCCTTAAGTTTTCAACTTGAAAATCAAACTTCAGGACCTAGTGTCCTTAAGTTATGAACTTCGAATTGTAAGTTAAGGACCAAGTGTCCTTAACTTTTCAACTTGAAAATCAAACTTCAGGACCTAGTGTCCTTAAGTTATGAACTTCGAATTGTAAGTTAAGGACCAAGTGTCCTTAACTTTTCAACTTGAAAATCAAACTTTAGGACCTAGTGTCCTTAAGTTATGAACTTCGAATTGTAAGTTAAGGACCAAGTGTCCTTAACTTTTCAACTTGGAAATAAAAGTTCAAGACCAAGTGTCCTTAACTTTTGAACTTGAAATTCAAACTTCAGGACCTAGTGTCCTTAACTTTTCAACTTCAAAATCAAACTTCAGGACCTAGTGTCCTTAACTTTTCAACTTCAAATCAAACTTCAGGACCTAATGTCCTTAACTTTTCAATTTCAAAATCAAACTTCAGGACCTAGTGTCCTTAACTTTTTAAAACAATTTTCAAAACTATGACAATATTTCCGTAATATTCAGAAGAACATCACAAAAGTTAAGGACATTGTGTCCTTAACGTTTTCAATTCAATTTGAAACGTGGACACCAAATCCTCAACATTATGTCCTCAATTTTTATCGAATTATTACAGGACGCGATGTCCTTAACCTTATCAATCCAGAAATTCGAAAAAAAACCTAATTCGTACCATCAAATTCATAGTAAAGAAATAAAAATCAACATAAACACACAAAATCATATCTTACTGTAAATTTATGTCGATTTTTGGACGAGAAAGTTGAATACTATGGTTTGAAATCGGAGGAGAAGCTTCTGCAAGTTCACGATCACAGTCTCTGGTGCTGCTGAAGTTAGTTATGTCCTGCTGCTGCTTGTGCTAATCGTTAATAAAAGCTTAGGTATAAGTTATAGCAGAAGGGTATTTTCGTCCAGTCAGGTAAAAGTTTATTAAACTAGTGGCTAAAAAATAAATATATTTAAAACACTGGCTTTAAAATAAAGATAGCTTCTCTTAGTGGCTATTTGTGCACATCGCCCTAAAATTTATGGTCCTAAACAAGTTAAAAAGGCCTAGATTATCTGTGTAGTTATAAAAGTAAGGATAATATTGTAAGTTTAAGCTAAATTGTTTCCAAATTTAAAAATGAGTAATTTTTTTTTTAACAGACCAAAAAGGAAATAGATTCACGTAAATTGGAATGGATGGAATATATACAATGAATAAGAGTCATATTTGTCCCATTATTTTAAACAAATAATCATATTTATCGTCCATTTGAGTATCCAAATATACTACCTACGGTTGCATTTTTGAACAAATATACCCTCATATGTATGTTAAGAGATTCGGACCAACAATAAATTAACACGTAGACGGCTAACACATTTTGATTTTTTAATTTACGTACCTCTTTTAGAGAATTTATCATTGAATTATATTTTCATATAATATATACATTTACTGTTTATATATAAAATAGTATATTAGACTAAAATCTTTCCCATTTTCTGTCCCTCTCTTTCTCTTTCTCATGCCTATTAGTTTCTTGAATCAAATGATTCTTTCAAAATTCATTAAACATATTTTTCTAATTTTATATATATACGAAAAAATCACAATAAACATTTTAAAATAACCCGGTTCGTTTACCCAAAACCCATTACCCGACCCATTAGGTGTTTCAGAACTCTTTCTTCTTCATTAGCTGAATTGTCCACCACACTGTCCAACAGTCTACTGACGCCGCCCTTCCTCTGCCCCTTCCAACTTCGCGCTCTTCAGGTTCTTTTCATTAACCAACTATTTTACAATTCTCATTCGATGAATAGCATATCTACTTATTTTCTCTGTTTTTCTTTTAAAATTTTTTTGGGGTAATTTTTCGTGTTCACGTTATCATACTGTTCCAGCTAGGAATATTTTACAAAATGAAGGGCAGAAAATTGAAAACTTATCTATTTGGATTCCTGTATTTATACCACTAACGGAAATGATATGGGAAAAAAAGGATTTGCAAGTGTAGAACCTAGATAAATTCAAAGTTTGATTGTTTAATTTTGAGGTCTTGCAATAAATTCATACTAAGGAAGGTAGAAGAAAAAGTAAAAAAAAGAAAAAAGAAGCTTGATTCTGGAAAGTAAAGATGCTAGTGAGAGAGTGANGAGAGAGAGAGAGAGAGAGAGAGAGAGAGAGAGAGAGAGAGAGAGAGAGAGAGAGAGAGAGAGAGAGAGAGAGAGAGAGAGAGAGAGAGAGAGAGAGAGAGAGAGAGAGAGAGAGAGAGAGAGAGAGAGAGAGAGAGAGAGGTTTATCCCTTTAGGGTTTAGGGCGGTGGATAATTCAGCTGATGAAGAGGAAGAAAGAGTTCTTGACACTAATGGGTCGGGTAATGGTTTGGGGTAAACGAATCGGGTATTTTAAAAATGTCTAATGGCCGCCCTTGTGTCTATTGTTGTATTGGGTCTGGGTCTTTTAGTGGATGAGGGGTATTTTTTGTTCAAAAGTGTAATGGTAGTACGATAAGGGTATATATATCCGAATGCTCAAATGGAGAGAAAATATAAACAATTTTTCAAAGTAAAGGGGGAAATGTTACACATTTCTTATGAAATACCCAGACAGGAGATCACACAAAATGTTCATTTGATATTGCAATTTCCTTTTGGCAAAAAGAAAGTTAGTATTGGTTTCAATGTTGTGAATGGAAGTTATTTTACTTTTGAAAAGAAATTTGGCTGTTACAAACTGTGGGAAATTTTAACTATGAAGATATGTCTACAGTTAATCAATCTGCTCGTGCGATATGCCGTATCTGGTTCGTGAGCATCTATTCATTGGCAACATAGGCGACGCAGCAGAAGTTCTTGAGCATGGTAGTGATGAAATTACGCATATCTTGTCCGTCCTTAGCTCAGCTTCAATATCCTTTTTCTCAGAATGGCGTTCTAGTCTTTCAATACCAACGAAAGAGATTCGGAAGGAATATGTTGGGGATTCAGGAAATGCCGATGCTATAACTGATGAGAATAAGAGCTCATCATCACCTAAGAAGCTCCTCTACTCGTTAGAGTATGCAGGGAAAGATTTGAAGTTAGTAAGGATGGCTGCGCCATTGAGAGACATGGAGAATGAGAATTTGCTGGATTCTTTGGATGCTTGTTTGGATTTTATCGAACAAAGTAGAAAAGAGGGGTCTGTGTTGGTGCATTGCTTTGCTGGTGTATCAAGAAGGTATAACTTCTGTATGGCTCGTTTTGTTTTTAGGTCAATTATGTCCTGATTTCTGGATGTTGTAAATTAGATGGGACTCTCTTGTAAGTCCTGATGGACCTCCACCCAGTAGATTGATTGGGTTTGAAGAATAGTGTCAATTCTTTGACTTGACAAAAGTTAATCAGAGATATACTATGGATATGACAAAGCCATTTACAAGTGAGGAAGCTTATTATTAGTATTATTTTATAAGAAGCTGTTGCTTCTTTTCAGTCCACATGAAAAAGCAAGATATTCAGTTTTTCTCCAACATAATTGTGGATTAAACAGCTTGATATGGATGCTTGCTGATTCTTGATGCTCTAAAGTCTCAATGGATAAGAAACGCTCAATGCTTTTTTCTTTTCCCTTGCTGATATTATACATGATCTTCACTTTGACTTAATAACACCAATGCACCATCTCTTCTCAGATCCCAATTCCCTTATCAGGATCCCGCTGTTATTAGATGTATGAGAGAACTTTTTAAGCTGCCTTAGCTGACCTGGCAAGTCTACTCACCGGTTAAAGTGGTACAACACCTCATGAAATGAAAATATGTCAAAAGATTCAATGAAAGATTTGTGTCATTTGTCGACATCTACCTTTTAATACATTGAACAGTCCGTGAGCTATACATACCTATTGTAGAGGATTCAAATTCATGCAATGGCTTCTTTTGCTTTTCTTCATGAATCACTTAAGTTAATTTACTGCTTAGGCTGTGCTACGGTTCAGCTATAAAAATGAAAATAATTCATCAAGGCTTAGTACTCACTAGTTTAAGCAGTTACATGCATCATGAGCCGGACCTTACCCTCGCTGCCTCGCATTCTTTCTTACTTTTGTTAAGATAAAACTTATCCATTAATTTAAGTTGTCAAGTTTTCGAAAATGCGATAGGGTGGATATTGCTTATTCATAACTTGCCAAACTAGAAAAATACAATTGAGTTTTTCTGCGACGTAAAGATGTGAATGGTTTGATTTGGTTACCAATAAGAGATAATATGCTGCTTTCAATGTTGAAACAGTAACTTTGGTAATAAGCTATTGAATCGGACTATTACATTGTACGATATTTTCTTGTTCTTTTTGGTTGGAGACGTTTGTGTTACTTTCTTGATCTATGTATCCATGTGACAAGCATAAAAGTGGGGTCTAAAATGATTATCCTTGCTTTGCAAAGACGATTGGTCAAACTTAATATTTTCATTGGCTTATACTTCTTATTCTTTCTTTCTTTTTTGGTGGGAAGAGGGGGGGGGGGGGGGG
>ML299681.1:0-22923 GCA_005239495.1 Nicotiana undulata | reverse complement strand
TTGTTTTCTCTTTTTTTTTTTTTGCTTTTTGGTGGGGGGCGGAGGGGGGGGGGGGGGCTGGGCCCTAGGCCTAACTCCATCATGATTTAATCTTTTTGCTTAGATGCAAAGCTCCGCTGAGATGTCGATCAAATTGACTAATAGTTGTTTTTCCCTTTTGCGGCCAATATGATCAATCACCAGCATAAATTGGTAAGTTTCTTGCTAGAGTTATTATTTGGCATCATTATAAACTCTGGTTATGTCACAGTGAATTGGGTTTTCTAATATGTTTGTTCTAAACAAAGCTAAATGGAAACTCAGTGATGATGAGATAGACTCCTGCTCATTTCCTTTTCAGTTAAATTGTGTTTGCTTGCCTAATGTTTCACGTACTCTTGGACTCTTCATAGTTTTATGCCGCAATTCCATATGTATCACGGTACTTCTATGTTTGTATGAATGAATGGTAATTAATTATCTCCGATAATATTCTTTTTTACTGCTGTGGTTATTATGTACTTTTCCACTTGAATGTGAGAATGAAGGGAGATGCTTCTCTGTGTATGGCTCTCTTATGGAGGCCAAGCAAGCGTACATTCTTCTTGGTACAAGTTCTACTGCTTACAATTTCCTGCTAATAGTTACCAATTGACACCCTCGTTTGCTCTTTTGGTTGCAGTGCAGCCATCATTGCAGCTTACCTGATGAAAACTGAACAACTATCTCAAGAAGGTTCAATTTTATTCTGTTTCTACATGTGGACCTTCACTATTGAAAACTTAACTTTCCCTTTATTGAGAGCATACTTCAGCATATAATAGAAAATGTTGGTGGTTTCCTTTTGAGCTGCCTGGAAATATTACACAATTTGCTAAGAATTAGAGATTATTCTTCTGCTTTTACACATCTTGTGATCTTCAAGCTTGACCCTTATTTCTTATTATTGTTTGAAATTTCTTCTATCTTGTTTTTACAGATGCAATTGAATCTTTACGTCAAAGCTGTGAATTTGTCTGCCCAAATGATGGTTTCCTAGATCAGGTGAAATAGGCAGTAAGAAGTGATTTGTAAGCAACGGTTTATGATGATTACTGAAATTTGTTTCCTGCTTTGTCCACTGCCTGACTGGATTCTGAGTGAATTTTTTTTCTATTGTCTGCAGTTGAAAATGTTTGAAGAAATGGGTTTCAAAGTTGATAAAGCTAGCCCCATTTACAAACGCTTCCACCTAAAAGTCCTAGGTCCACTTTCTCACTTTTCTTTGCTTATCTTGAGATTATTATTCTTATTTCTTAACTAAAATTTTAATAGAAGAAAATTAGGAAAATCTTGCATATGGAAAGGTACATGAAGTAGCTTAATGTCAAAATGATCCGTCCAATAATCTATACAATCTGGAATAGCGAATTGACTGAAGAATATGTGAAATGTACATTATTCTAATGAGGACTTTCAAATTCCTCGGGAGCCTCAGTAATATGAATTGTCTTAAGGATTTGTAATGATAGACTAATCTAACAGTCCGTGCTACCAAGATTTAGCTCTTAATACTAGATTGCTTGAATATTCAACTTATTTCGTTCTTCTGACCTTATGACTTCCTTCTAAAGGTGAATTTTGTCGTGATTTATTTAAAAATTTAAAGCGTTGGAGGAGTCGAGGAGAGATATGCTTATAGTACGAAATTGCATGTGATATCTTGTGCTAGTTAATTTGTGGATCATGAATATTTAGGGCTTACCCAATCTTCATTGCCCATTTTTTCCCTCTTCTGGTTCCTCAAGAGGCACATTGCCCAGGAGCTGGGGGAACAACATATGATATATGTGAAATGGGAGACCTCCAAGAATTATCATAGCAAACTGTTTTATGAAAAAATGACGTTCTATCTGTTTATACCACCAGTTGTGAAATAAAGGAGCCATGAAAAATATGTGGATTAGAAAAGACTGATCCAAATAGTCTCCTATAGAGGTTTGGAAGTGTCTTGGAGAGATTGGGTTTGTAATTTTGTATGGCTAACCAAGATATTGAATGCTATAGGGAGGCATAGAATAATGCAAAATGAGTGGACAAAGAGTACCTTTGTGTCGATTTGTAAGTCCAAGGATATTCAAAATAGTGCGAACTATTGGGAGGGAGGGAGGGAGGGCACATTACAAGGACATAAAACTATTTTGGATTTAAGCTTGGTAGTGGATATAGATAGAGGCTATTTTTTGTGAAGAAGGTTGGTAGAAATTTACTATAAAAGAAGGAGCTACACATGATATTCATTAACATAGAGAAATCATATGATAGAACCAAGAGAAGTCCTATGGTGGATGCTTCAGAAGAAAATAATTTATGGAGCTCTACGGGATAGAATGCAGTAGGAAGATAAATGGAAGGCTAATTATATAGAATGACTGTGAGATCAATGATGTTAAATGGTAGCGAATGTTCGGTCTATTAGGCTAACACACATACAAGTAAGTGTTGTAGAAAAAGCATATGTTAAGATGGATGTACGACCAAACAAGATTAGAAATCAATAGTCTGTCAAAAGTTGCAAGTATTACACTTACAGGATAGAATGCAGTAGGAAGATAAATGGAAGGCTAATTATATAGAACGACTGTGAGATCAATGATGTTAAATGGTAGCGAATGTTTGGTCTATTAGGCTAACACACAAACAAGTAAATGTTGTAGAAAAAGCATATGTTAAGATGGATGTACGACCAAACAAGATTAGAAATCAATAGTCTGGCAAAAGTTGCAAGTATTACACTTACAGGATAAAACCCCTTTAAATATTTGACAGCACTTGTTGCTAAATATCAATGAATTACATTGACCAATAAAATAAAGAACACTTAGGGGTCGTTTGGTTGGAATACGAGTTACACCGGTATAAGTTATATTGGGATAAGTTATGCTGGGATTAGTTATGCTGGGAATATTGTTTATTCATTGTTTGGTATGTTGTATTAAGAATGACAATTGCATAATTTCTAAGAAGAAGGTATAAGTTATACCGGTGTTAATTACCCCACCTTCTATACCTTCTATAAGGTATAAGTTATCCCAGTGTTAAAATTAACACCATAATAACTTATACCTGGTTTGCTAACCAAACAGGGTATTAAGGTGGTATTAAATTTTCATACCACCCTTATACCTTCTTTTACCTCATACCAAACGACCCTTTAGAGGATAAAACGAGAAGAAGATCACTAAGATTGTTTTCCATGTCTTTACGTAGACCTGCAAAAGCTCCGTTCTGTAGCTGTAACGTTATGATGATTGAATTACATTGAGCGATAAAATAAAGAACACTTAGAGGATAAAACGAGAAGAAGATTACTTAAATTGTTTATCATGTCTTTACGGAGACCTGTAAAAGCTCCGTTCTGTAGCTGTAACATTATGATGATTGAATGTGCTAAATGGCTATTAGATAGACTCAAAGTCATGGAGAGAAGTTGTCATAGAAGATTTATCTAAAAGAGGTAGCTAAAACCAAAACATAAGGGCAATAAATGATCCACAAAGGTAATATCAACTACAGTCAAACCTCTCTATAACAACCTTGTTTGTTCCGAATATTTTTGGATGTTATAGCGAAGTGCTGTTATAGAGAGTATATATTATAACATAACATGAAAATTGGTTCCGAAAAAGCTTGGCTTTTATGGTGAAGTGTTGTTATATAAGGAAGCTGTTATAAAGAGGTCTGACTGTAGTTGTATGTCAGCGTGCAAATTAGTGCAAATTTACAAAATCTCAATAGTTTGAGAGAGCCCCTTAGCTAGCCTTAAAAGCATATTATTTAAATATTGGAACAAAATTGTCCAAAATCCAAATAGAGCGGAGCAGATATAGATGATTTGTACTGCCGATCCCAACTAGTTTGACATTATGGTATAGTTGATTGACAAGATTTGACTTGTGAAGAAGTATTACTATTGTTTTAAGGGTATTCCTCTTTAGATACATTTTTATTTTCCCCTAGTTTCATATGCACTAATTTCATTTTTCTAAATTGTCTGCAGTTTTATCTATCAATGAATCACTGTCTACGAGTTTTTTCCCGAAAACGTTTTAGCTTGTTTGTGTTCAAGGGAATAGAACTTGATTAATGCTCTTCATTGTTTTATGGAACGACTTCTTGAATTACTTGGTAAAATTGTTACTAGCTTGTATCCTTGCTTTAGTTGACTAGAAACTTAATGCAAGATTCATTGTTGTGGAGGATGGAAGGAAAGAATTACAAGTCAATAGCATCTTATTTGGACTTCCAGATTATAAAATTTTATTGTTCAAATTACTTGTGAAACTAAGCTGCTGTCTTAGTAGGCTACAAATTGAGGAACTTGACTAGAACCATGATAATAAATACATTATACTGCCCTGCCTGAGAAAGATGAGCATGAAATAAACCTTCCATCATCAACAGCGTAAACTATGGGAGGTCAATAGAGACATCTTGAACTTTGCATAAATAGATGTTGCCTAACAAAATTATATTTTATATTTCCACCCTTGAATTAAATAGATCTTTGTAATGTATCAGGTGATAGTTATAATCGCGGAGAAAGAATAGACACCTCTAAGTTTGGGGCTGATCCAGGCTCGGCAACAGAAAACATTCCCTCAGATGTGGATGTGTCCTTGACTAAGGAAACAACTTCTGCCCGAGTTTACCGCTGCAAGAAATGCCGGAGAGTTGTGGCGCTGCAGGGGAATGTTGTAGATCATGTTCCCGGGGAGGGTGAGACAGCCTTTCAGTGGCATAAAAGGAGAAGTGGCAATCCTTTTAACAAACCTGACGACGAATGTTCATCTGTCTTTGTTGAGCCTTTAAAATGGATGAGAACAGGTATTGCACACTAGTTCACCCCTTTA
Source organism: Nicotiana undulata (assembly GCA_005239495.1). Classification (NCBI taxonomy): domain Eukaryota; kingdom Viridiplantae; phylum Streptophyta; class Magnoliopsida; order Solanales; family Solanaceae; genus Nicotiana; species Nicotiana undulata. Next base: position 18,052 of record ML299681.1, on the reverse strand, counting down.
TTTCTAGGCCAACATTACCTAGATATGGCAGAGTCAGTTCATGGAGCAGGAATTAAATGCAATATGTAAAATAACCCAAACGGTGCGCCAGAAGGATGAGATTAATTCAGCTCATACTGTTAATATGTCTAAGAAACCTCGACTTAGATATACTCTTTCCTTTTTTGGAAAAAATAAATACGATACTCTTTCCTGGAGTCACGGATGTCTTAAAACTAGATACATATGAGCACACATTTGATGTGATGGAATCCTGTTCATTAACTTTATGGGCAATATATTTGTAGTTAGGTGAATCTTCTATATGCAACAGATTTGTCCATAGGACACAAAGGTAACCACTTGGATCTGAGTTTCTGTTGATTAGTGTAATTAGTAGGAAGAGGATCTGACTCCTTTTCTGTGAGCAATAGGTACATCTAACTCACTAGGAAATGTAAATAACTCACCAGTAGAACACTAGAAGAGGGTGGAGCTTCAGTAGATTGCATGATGACTTCTTCAACTCTCTTTTTTCTTGAATAAGTCATCAAATCAGGTTTATCCAAACGCCCAATAGTCTCCCCCTGAATTCTTTCTTCAATTTCACATTCTCCTGTCTTAGAGGCTTCAACAGTGGGAATCCTTTCAACAGTGGGAATCATCTCTTCATCCTTATAGCTCTCCCCCTGAAGAGGTGATGGTGTTTTATTGTAATAGGGCTTAGATTCTCGAAAGGTAACATCCATGCTGACGAAGGATTTTCTAGAAGGAGGATGATAGCATTTATACCCTTTCTGTGTTGGAGAATACCCAATAAAGACACATTTAATAGCTCTAGGGTCAAGTTTTCCCGAATTTCGAGTGTGAACAAAGCAAACACAGCCAAACACCTTCGGAGGAACAATATAATCATTCTTACTCTTCAAGGCTTCTAAAGGACTCTGAAAATTGACGCGTTTAAGTGGCATTCTATTGATAAGGTAGGCAGCTACTAGAATGGCATCCCCCATTAAGGTTTTGGTAAATTCATAGTAAACATTAGAGATCGTGCAGCTTCTAGCAAATGCCTATTTTTCCTTTCAGCAACCCCATTTTGTGCACTAGAATAAGGACACNATTGTCAGTTCGCAAGATTTTTATTTTAACCTCAAATTGGGTACAAATCATCTTATGAAACGACTGAAAACAGGAGAAGACTTCATTTTTTGTTTTTAACAGATATACCCAAGTCATCCTAGTGCAACAATCAATAAAAGTAACAAACCATCGACTACCAGACAAGGAAACTGTTTGAGTGGGACCCCATACATCAGAGTGAATAGTCGAAAAAGGGATAGTACTTTTATTATCACTTAAATGATAAGAGTTTCTAGTGTGCTTGACATATTCACAAGCATCAAAAGATAAAGATTCAAACTCAGTTCTAGAAAACAAACTAGTATATAATTTCTTTAGAACAAAAAAGGATGGGTGTCCCAACCGTCTATGCCACTATATTATTTCTTGGTTGACCTTCTTATTTCCCCCCAAAAAAGCTTGACCAAAGGCTCGAGTTCCATCAATCCGGCATAAGTCATCATATNAACAAACTAGGATATAATTTCTTTAGAACAAAGAAAGATGGATGACCCAACCGTCTATGCCATTGTATTATTTCTTGGTTGACCTTCTTATCCTCCCCAAAAAAGGCTTGACCAAAGGCTCGAGTTCCATCAATCCAGTATAAGTCATCATGCACTCTACCACTGCCAATCCTCTTCCTTGTTTGAAGATCCTGAAACACACAATAATCAGGGAAGAACTCGACACTACATTTTAGTTGTTTGGTTATGACGTTACCATATAACAAGTTAACGGAAAACTCAGGTACATGAAGAACATATGACAATGTAATATCAGGTGTACAGATAACATAACCCGTTCCGGAGACAGGAGTTAGAGAGCCATTGGCTATTTTGACACAGTCCCCTTTGGGACTAGGAGAGTAGTTTTGAAAGCCTTTAGAGGAGCTGTCATGTGTCTATTCGCACCAGAATCAATAATCCAAGAATTAAGATGGGCATTAAAGGCAATACCTGACTGCACATAATTGGAAGTCCCAACATTAGAAGTGTCAAGTTTGTTCAGGGGACGGCGAAGGTGTTGAACTTCCTCCGAAGACAGAGTTTCTCCGGAGGCAATTTCTCTGAATGGTTCCACATTTTCTGCAATATTAACTTGTCCCCTTGATAGACTGACACACTTGCCTCCACGACCTCTAGTTGGTCTACCATGCAGTTTCCAGCATGTCTCTTTGGTATGTCTTGGCTTTCCACAGTAGTCACAATGCAAGTGATCTTTATCAGAAGTGAACGCCTTTGGTTGCTTATGAGACACAATTAACCCAGACTTCTCGGTTGGTGCGGAATAAAGCATGACTCCTCGTCATCTCTCTTCCTCTTGAACATAAGAGTATGCATCCTCAAGAGAAGGAAAATGAATTTTACCAAGAGCTTGAACCCTGATCTGATCGTACTCTGGGTTCAAACTGGCCAAAAAATCATATATCCTCTCCTTTTCAACCAATTTTTGAAAGAGAACTGCATCATCGGTACACTTCGCTTGGAGATCCTGATAGTAGTCAATTTCCTGCCATAATCCAGTTAAACTCAGAATAGTAGTCAGTGATAGTCAACTCACCTTGCTTAGTGGCATGAATCTTATTTCGAATTTCAAAGACCTGAGCGTCATTTCCCTTACGAGAGTAAGTGCACTTAGTGGAATTCCAGATCTTTTCAGCAGTATCAAGCAATAAATACATCAGTGACAACAAGTGCTTTCTTTTCTCCCGTAATATAACTAAGCAACTTTCTGGATTTAATAAAAAGCAAACAAGATCTTGACCAAGCAAGATATGTACCAGCCCCATCCAATTTAACTGCGCTAACTTGTGAAACAGAATTATCTGTTGATTTGGTGTCCCCCATTATTTCTTAAGTAGCAGTCCAAAAGCCTAACCTGAACTCCAAGAAAGAGAGGAAGAAAGGGCAGTAACCTTTAGCTGGAAAAGAAGGACTGAGAAACAGAACTGGAAAAGAAGAATTTTTTTTTTCTTGGAAAAAAATAATTTCAACTGGGGTAGGGTCGGAACTCACTGGCGACCTGAGAGGAGCAAAAAAATTTTAACGTGGGATTCACGCGCGCGGGAGTTGGAACTGAACTTTGTCTCCTATGATTCCTTATCTTCTTCCTATAGAGCTTTTGCCTTGTCTATTTCTTCTGGGGCATTGGAGGGAAGCTTTTGCAGATTCTAAACGGAAGCAAGCTATGATTGAAGAAATGAAGGTCTTGTCAAAGAATGAGACTTGGGATCTTGTCACTTCACCACTAAATAAGAAATTGGTTGGTTGCAAATGGGTTTTTACTGTGAAGCACAAAACTGATGGTTTGATTGAAAGATTCAAAGCAAGATTGGTGGCTAAGGGGTTCACTCAAACTTATGGAGTGGATTATCAGGAGACATTTGCCCCTGTTGCAAAAATGAACACTATTAGAATTCTTTTGTCTTGTGCAATTAATCTTGATTGGGACTTACAACTTTTGATGTGAAGAATGCATTTCTTCGTGGCGACTTAGAAGAAGAGGTGTATATGGAGATTCCTCCTGGATTTGATACTGAACAAAGTCAAGGAAAAGTGTGCAGACGGAAGAAAGCCTTGTACGGACTGAAGCAGTCACCAAGAGCTTGGTTTGACAGATTGCAAAGCAGTGATCTCCTTCGATTACCAACAACGTAATGCCGATCATACCCTCTTCATGAAATACCAAAATGTTAAACTAAATCTTCTCATAGTTTATGTTGATGACATAGTAATGACAGGGAGTGACGATGAAGAGAGGCCCGATTGAAGAAGCCGTTAGCCCAAGAGTTCGAGATCAAAGATCTAGGGAAGTTACAATACTTCTTGGGAATTGAGGTTGCTAGATCAAAAAGAGGAATCTTTATTTCTCAAAGGAAATATATCCTAGATCTCTTGAAAGAAACTGGTATGACAGGTTGCAAACCAGCAGAATCTTCCATTGAAAGCAATCACAAGTTACAAGCTGGGGTTGGAAAGTCAATTGATAAGGAGAGATATCAGAGGTTGGTTGGAAAACTTATTTATCTCTCTCACACTCGGCCAGATATAGCATATTCAGTTAGCTTGGTGAGTCAGTTCATGCACGATCCACGGGATCCTCATATGCAGGATGTCTTTCACATTTTGCGGTATCTGAAGTCTGCACTAGGAAAGGGTCTACTTTTCTCCAAACATGGTCACCTCCAGATAGAAGCTTTTACAGATGCGGATTGGGCTGGATCTCTAGATGACAAAAGATCTTCTTCTGGTTATTGTACACTCGTGGGAGGGAATGTAGTTACTTGGAGAAGCAAGAAACAAAATATAGTTGCCAGATCTAGTGCAGAAGCAGAATATAGAGCAATGCCCAGGGTGTTTGTGAACTGATTTGGCTACAAAAGTTAATGGATGAATTGAGACTGTCTGAGACAGGGAAGCTTTTGTTATACTGCGACAACAAGGCTGCAATTAGTATAGCTCATAATCCTGTTCGACATGATAGAACAAAACATGTTGAAATTGATCGACATTTCATCAAAGAAAAGATTGTTGGTGGTACCTTGAGTTTGCTTGATGTATCGTCAGAAAAGCAGCTAGCGGATGTGCTAACAAAAGGTCTCAGCAAAAAGACTTTTCACACTTTGATTTGCAAGTTGGGCATGTGCGACATCTTTGCACCAACTTGAGGGGGAGTGTTGATTAGTGTAATTAGTAGGAAGATTTGATTAGATTAAGATTTTATTCTCTAGCCTAATTATAGGCAGATATTATTCTGTAGCTCGATTATAGGAATTACTGATTTCCTTTTCTAGTTTAGCCATATGATTCATTGTATAAATGTCAGTACTCTTGATGTGAATAATACACAAAATACAAGAAGCTCTATTCTTCTTCTTGAAATCATCAGTTTCTCATCCTTTATATGTTGCAACTGTAAATTATTGTACACATGGTTCAATATGAGAACATTAGCTTGTTATTATTTGACAGATTATATTGCTTACAAACAATCCCTCTTTCTTGATCATATATTTGTACAATGTTGGATATCTGCATTGCACCTTTTTCTGATCTGCCTCGAAAATGTCGCCTGCAGTTGAAGAAGGTGCCTTGGAGGGCAAGCTTTTATGTGCGCACTGTGAAGCTCGCTTGGGTTACTTCAATTGGTCAGGTATTCAGTGCAGTTGCGGAAGCTGGATTACCCCTGCTTTTCAACTCCATAAAAGCCGAGTGGATATCAGCAGCATGTGAAGTTTTACAAAGGAAGAAGATTGTGGCATGGAAATACTAATACATTGGGAACTTATTATACATTAAAACCAAACTTATCTGGCTTTTATACAGTTTTGAAACCTCTACAAAGATAAATACTAGGGAACCAATCCCTCTTACCTGTTCTTTCATATAAATTACTTGGAGGCCTGGGACTGGGCTGCATCTCTTATTATAGGATATACATTCATAAGCTATATAATCAAAGTATACCGAGTGAATGCATTTTCTTGTCCCAAGGAAGATTTATCTGCACAAGTATATAAAGATTGTGTCTTTATCTATTTGTTGGAAGCTTTTAGATTCCTACATTAAAGTTATCACTGTTCCTGCCAAAGTTTTTTAAAGTGCATTATTCAGATTCAGTCAGTTTGGTGAGTTGGCGTAACTGGTAAAGTTGTTGCTATGTGACCAGGAGGTCACGGGTTCGAGCCGTGGAAACAGCCTCTTGCAGATATACAAGGTAAGACTGCGTACAATAGACTTTTGTGGTCCGGCCCTTCCCCGGATTCCGTACATAGCGGGAGCTTAGTGTACCAGACTGCCTTTCTTTTTTTAGTCATTTCTTTCTTTAGTCAGTTTGGTGAGTATTATTACGGGGAATTGTTTCAATTTGAAAAAGAATTCTTATAACGTGCCTTACTACTTATAAACTGCATGCAAATTTATTTCTTTGTTTCTTTTTTCCTTTTTTAATATTTCAAAAAATAAATAAATTATAATCCCGACCTAACTGAATAAATATCGTAAGTCTACGCACCTAAAAGGAAGTGTGTCCACACTCTTTGCCACATCAGTATTTCGGGGTGAAGGTTTTCGATAACCGTAAGTTTAGTTGTCATGATCTTATTTTCCCTTTCCCTTACTCAGGGGCGGGGGAGGGGCAAATGAGAATGCATTCGAAGTTCTACCGCCGGGATATTATACCGTGCATATAAGGTCAAATATTTTTATGTCTACATATTAGATATTAAATTCTCTTGACTTTTTCACGTGACTTTTTTTTTATTTTTGCATCTCCTCAATAATAATCCCACTTCCACCACCGTCTTTCTTGATCCTTATGCACTAGAAATCAAAATAATAATAACCAGGGTTCATTGGCGAGTCAGGATTAGGGGCAGCCACGTTTGTTTGGGTGGGGTGCGGGTGGGGTTTGGGTTGGGGGTGGGGGTTGAATTGGGAATGTATCAAAGCAATGATGAATTGATCAAAGGGAAAATAACAGATGAACCATAGATGGATTCTAATTTGGGTAGATCTTCGAAATATACTAAAAGATAGTTTCATGGTCTACATTGAATTTCGAAATAGAAGAAGAAATTATTTTGATAGAATTCAAATGTATGCAAACAGTCAAAGTAGAACCTTCCTTTTTTCTATTATTTTTGCAATTTAATATGCTTTTTTCCTGGTCTCTCCAAAACGGTGTTGTAAATAATTATTGGCCTATACACACAATATAAATTTTATATACACTGTATAATTTTTCGATGAAGAGCGTTTGGTTAATCATCTTTCAGTTTATGTGGTTACGCTACTCAGTACATGTCACGACCCCAAATCCTAAGCTGGCCGTGATGGCGCCTATCATGGTACTAGGCTAGCCAAACAATCGCGTATCAACATAAAACCTTTCATAAATTTCAAAACCCTTCCGAGATTTCATAAAATCCCTTATATTTCATAATTTAAGCAACAAAACAAAAAGAAATAGTCTAAACATTGCCCCAAAACCTGGAGTCAACCCGTCATGAGCATCTAGGAATAATACAAGATAAACTCTACTCTCGTACTACATCCAGTCTAGGAACAAAAAGCAAATACAAAAATAAAAATAAAAATAGAAAGGGACAAGAGAAAGTTGTGGACACCAAACAGCTACCTCAGAATCCCAACTCCGGCTCCAAGAGAAAAAGGAGGAAGTTAGCGCTTGGAACCAAAATCGGTATCTGCACACAGGGGTGCAGGGAGTAATGTGAGTACGCCAACTCAGTAGTAATGAAAATAAATCAGGCCTGAGTAGTAAGAAACACATAAGATCAAATCATCAATTCACAATAAGCACATTCTTTCTTTCCAGCAATGTATACGTTAAATCGTCACGCTTTAAAAGTCGTTTTCAGTGAAAATCCTTTGAAACATGTAATTTCCAATAGTTTCAATAAAATGTTCAAGAAGTTTAGTGTAAAATAATATGAATCATAAGTAGCCACTCAGGCAAAACATCAATAATAAACCGCCCCTCGGGCATAACATTACTCATAATCAGTCCCTCAGCATGCTCACAATCACTCATAATCAGCCCCTCGGGCAACCTCACAACCACTCATGCCTCCCAATCACTCGTCACTCGCACTCAGTAGGTACCTCCGCTCACTGGGGGTGTACAGACTCCGGAGAGGCTCCTACAACCCAAACGCTAATATCAAGCCATCTAGTGGCATAATCACTCAGTCTCTCGGCCTCTCACATATCATAACAATGTAACATGCTGCGGCGTGCAGCCCGATCCCATAATATCCTCACAACATTGGCCTTCAACCTCACTCAGTCAGAAACTCTCAAAAAGCCACTCAGGCTATCAACAAACGGGGTACTCGACCCAAAATAACATTTTATATCACACAAGTAGTGTAAACAAGTCTGAGTTTCGAAAACAGTAAACATGATATGACTGAGTGTAAATCATAAGTCAATACAGTAAGGAATATCAAAAATAACCCTCAAGAGGTCTAAACAGGTCGACACAAGGCCCCAAATATGACATACAACCCAAAATACAGTAATAGTCTTAAAATACAATTTATTATATGATTTAGAAATAATTACGCAACTCATGGTTGCCACGGGAAGGACCAAGTCCAATTCCCCAATCAATGCACGCCACACACTCGTTATCCAGCATGTGCGTCACTCCAAAATAGTGAGAAAAATGCGAAGTCCAGGGTTTCATACCCTCATAACAAGATTTACAGTCATTACATACCTCAAACCGGCCCGAAAACTAGTCCGCGATGCTCTTGCCTCTCGAATCGGCCTCCGATCGCTTCAAATCTAACCAAAACCAGATCATTATCATCAATATATGCTAGGGAGACGAAACCCATTCAAAAATTATCAAAATCAAGCACAAATCCCGAAATTGGCCAAACCTGACCCCCCGGGCCCACGTCTCGGAATTCAATAAAAATTACAAAACTAGAATCCTTATCTTCCCACAAGTCTACCCATATAAAATACATCAAAATCCAACCACAATTGACCCTTCAATTCCTCAATTAAAGTCTCAAGTTTCCAAGCCCTAACCCCCAATTTACTCACTGATTTCCATAGATTTCACCCTAAATCAGACCAATAATCACATAGAAACGAGTTTTAGGTTAAAAAATCTTACCTTCACGAAGTTCTCTTGAATTCCTCCTTCAAAACCCTCTCTAAAAGCTCAATCCCGGATGAAAATATTGGTGAAATAGCTCAAATTCGCGAAGGCTGGTATTTATGCCATCATGTCCAGTGAAATCGCACCTGCAGTCGTTTCCTCGCACTTGCGGACCCGCATCTGCGGAGGTCACTTGAATCCAAATTTTCGCACCTGCGGCTTGACCTCCGCACTTGCGGCTTCGCAGGTGCGGCCTAATTCTTGCACCTACGACCTTCCCTCAGCTGGGCCAAATTCGGGCATGCGCGCCTTTTACGCACATGCGGAGATCGCACATGCACTCAACCATCCGCAGATGCGGCCACACTAGATGGGCATCACCAGCAGCATTTCAACTGCATTTTCCAACTTCCAAGTCCCCGATGGCTATCCGAAATCAACCCGAGCCCCTCGGGACCCCAACCAAAAATACAAAAAAGTCATAAATGATCACCGTACTTGGTCGAAATAACATCGAAACTCCAATTCAACCCATGATTCAAGCCTAAGATTCCTAAAACTTCCAAAAATCACCAACTATGCCGAAACCAACCCAAAACACGTACGGATGACCTGGAAATTTGCACACACGTCCGAAATGACACTACGAACCTGTACACACTTCCAGAATTCCATTCCGACTCCGATAGATAATTTTTCACTGCCTACCGGATATCGCAAAAAACTCATTTTCGCCAATTCAAGCCTAATTCTACTCCGAACATCCAAACCACATTCCGAGCACGCTCCTAAGTCACAAATCACCTAACGAAGCTATCCGAGCCATAAAATCTACATTCCAAGGCCGTGTACCAATAATTCAACTCCCAGTTGAAGTTTCTCACTATTAAGCCAATTCAAGATACTAAGTGTGTCAATCTCACCACGACCACGACCACTCCGAACCCGACCCAACTGACCCAACACGTAATGATTAGGTTAACTAACATAAGACAAAGTTGAAACAGGGGAAACAAGGTTAATCTCACGGAACGACTAGCCGGGTCGTTACATTCTCCCCTTCTTAACAAACGTTCGTCCTTGAACGAGTCTAGAAACATACCTAGAGCCTCAAATAAGTGAGGATATCTGCTCCGCATCTCCCACTCAGTCTCCCAGGTGGCCTCCTCCGCTGGCTTCCCTCTCCACTGCACCTTCACTGAAGCTATATCCTTAGACCTCAACCTTCTGACCTGACGACCCAAAATAGCCACTGGCTCTACCTCATATGACATATCACCCTCGAGCTGAACCATGCTGAAGTATAACACATGAGACGGGTCACCAACATACTTTCGGAGCATCGAAACATGAAATACCGGATGAATACTCGACAAGCTGGGTGGCAAAACAAGTCTATAAGCCACCCCTCCAACCTTCTGAAGCACCTCAAAAGGCCCAATGAACCAGGGACCCAACTTGCCCCTCTTCCCGAACCTCATAACACCCTTCATAGGTGAAACCTTCAGCAACACTTTCTCCCCAACCATGAAAGACACATCCCGGACCTTCCGGTCCGCATAGCTCTTCTGCCAAGACTGCGCCGTGCAAAGCCACTCCTGAATCAACTTCACCTTATCCAATGCATCCTGAACTAAGTCTGTGCCTAATAGCCTGGCCTCACCCGGCTCAAACCAACCTACTGGAGATCTACACCTCCTACCATACAAAGCCTTATACGGAACCATCTGGATACTCGACTGATAACTATTATTATATGCAAACTCCACGAGTGACAGGGACTGGTCCCATGAACCCCCAAAATCAATGACACAGGCACGCAACATGTCCTCCAGAATCTAAATAGTATGCTCTGACTGCCCGACAGTCTGAGGATGAAATGCTGTGCTCAACTCGACCTGAGTACCCAAATCTCTCTGCACGGCGCTCCAAAACTGAGATGTGAAATGAGTACCCCTGTCTGAAATGATAGAAACTAGAACACCATGCAATCGGAAAATCTCCCCAATATAAATCTCAGCCAACCGCTCCGAAGAATAGGTAGTACCAACAGGAATGAAGTGCGCGGACTTGGTCAGCCGATTCACAATAACCCATATAACATCAAACCTCCTCGAAGTCTGTGGAAGCCCAACTACAAACTCCATGGTGATCCGCTCCCACTTCCACTCCGGAATATCTAACCTATGAAGTAATCCACCTGGCCTCTGGTGCTCATACTTGACCTGCTGACAGTTGAGACACCGGGCTACAAACCCAACAATATCCTTCTTCATCCGCCTCCACCAATAATGCTGTTTCAGATCCTGGTACATCTTCGCGGCACCCGGATGGATGGAATACCGCGAGTTGTGGGCCTCTGCTAGAATCAACTCTTGAAGCCCATCCACATTGGGAACACATATCCGGCCCTGCATCCTCATAACACCGTCCTCCCCAATAGCCACATCTCTGGCATCACATCGCCGGACCCTGTTCTGAAGAATGAGTAAATGTTGGTCATCATACTGGCGCTCTATGATCCTATCATAAAGAGAAGACCTGGATGCTACACAAGCTAAGGCTCTGATAAGTCCAATCTCACAAGCTGACCTGCTAAGGCCTGAACATCAAGTGCTAATGGTTTCTCTGTTGCTGGAAGATAGGCTAGACTCCCCAAACTCTCTGCTCTGCGACTCAAGGCATCGTCCACTGTCGCCCCCCCTCCCCCCTTTTTCTTCTCCTTTCGTATTGGTCAGGGTTTTCGACATTATTGGGACAACTCATTTCCTTTTGGGAAAGGGGTATAAGGAGTTTAAAGAGTCGCCACCTAACGAATTAAGGTGCGTTAGGGCACCTACTATGGGTCATTTATAACACTAATTATAAAACCAGAGATTGGGTAAGGCTTGAAATTACTTCAAGGGGAAAGTGTTAGGCACCCCTCAAAGTCCACAACTGTGGGTCTCGGCCAAACCTATTTTGTGAATTATTCAAGTAACAAGTAGACAGTCTAAGCACACATATGTAAATAATAAAGGTCTTAACAGATTAGTAGTCCAAGCACACATATATAAATGGTAAGGGAAGTACTAAGTTGTTTATCCTACATGATCACATCCGTGCAATGCCCGATAATCACTCCTAAATGAGGGGCTACACGTTGCATTAGCGCACATGTCATCATATCCCTTTCTACCCATTATCCCACCCCTTAGTGGTTATTAAGCGAGTTTTATTTAATGAGCTCTGAGTGTGCTGTTACCCATCCCTTCCTTGTAGTCTTGGAGGAGTTTAGGATCTCTATGTATGGGCAGTTCTAGACAACCCCTAAGGTGCTTAAAAGGGAAAATTCTAGGCGACATGCAAGAACAAGTAGGACTAGAAGATGAGTAACAGAAGCAGTTAAAAAGCTCAAATTCACCTCCACACGTAATGCAAATAAATAACATGTCTCAAACACAGACAAAGGCAGTTTTATTAGAAAAGAGTCCTAAGACAGGATATCTAAGTGAACATCAATGCACAGAAATATGCAGCACTATTTTATAAACTCAGTGGCAGGGTCCCAATCAGTTTGCCTACTGATTTTAAACCTGTGAGCCTTTAAGCAGTAAAAGCAATCAAAGCAGTTTCCAATTTTATACACATATTAATCACCTAAGGCTTGCCTAGGCGTGAGACTGTATGTAGTCATACTTACAGGAATTATAAAACAATTTAGGAGTTGTTAACCTACAAACATGCTGTTCTAGGCGACATAGACCCTTAAAGAGAATTTGTACCAGTTTTTATTTCAGAAGTACGACATCTATATGAGAGACGGGTTTTATACCTTTTCATGGTCAATTGCTTATCTGGCATAGGGCATGGATTATAGTCAATAGTACAAGCATAGGGGTGTCAGATCACTTAGTCAATAGTACAAGCATAGGGCATGGATTACAGAACAAACATGTGGAAACATATTATACTGGACAATAAGTATGGAACCAGAAATTACTTAGGGGTGTCAGATCACTTAGAAAAGCATATTAATACCAGAATCCAAATAGACAGATAGGCAAACAATCAAACATGCTGACATACATGGAGCAAAGTCAAATTGAAGCATGCTAGAGAAAGTAATAAGCAAATCCTTAGACATGTTAATCAAGTTTAACATGACATAACTCATACATGCTAAGTGAAACAGTGATTTAGGCATGCTAGTTACATATTGAACAACCAAATAGTAAACCGGGACAGGACTGAAAATCAGTGAACTAAAGCAGTAACAGAACACATAGAGTTTTGAACTTGGAATTGAATCAGAACATACCAGTTAAGGAGAGCAGACACAGAATATAGAGCAAGTGTAGTGAAATAACTAGCCTTGGCTTACAGCTGGCTAGTTCAATAGCGAGTAACAAGAAAGAGCAAAAAGCTTTTAAGTGAGAGAGAGAGTTGCTATGAACTAGTGTTCATGTGTAGTGAGAATAGAAGAGAGTATATATAATAGTTGAGAGCTAGGTAAATAAGGTAAACAATCAATTATTCAGTAATTAGGGACAATTACAGAATCATTAAGAATAAAATTATTAAGGTCTTCGCTTAACTAAGGGAGCAGTTCACCAACGGTAAAGAACAAGAAACAATTAAGGAAAGAAATCAAATAACTTAGGTATAGGGTAGGTAATTAGGGATAAATACACAAAGGGTTCAATTAAGGAAATAAGTAGTAAGAATCAATAAATAACACGGTCAATCATAGAATAAGGTAAGAGATAATTTAAAGGTTATGAAAATAGGGAATATAACCAGAAATCAGCATATAAGTATCATCACAGTGAATCAAGGAATCAAAGAATCGAAATAGTACTGATTTTAAGGAAATTATCATAAACTTCCATGAACAGGCAGATAAGTCGAGTATAAACAGAAGGAATCAAATCTGGAACCCTAATAAGACATACTAGGGTAAAAAAAATCACAAAATATTCAAATTAAACGAAGCAATATTCATGAGAATCAAACACATAGCTGAAGCAAATAAACAAAGACGAACTTCACAATCCAAGCAGAGTGCAAAATTAGGGGTTTCAACATGAACTAGTTAGGGTTGAGAAGAAACTCAACATAATCGATTAAAACTCATAAGAATCAGAGAATAAGCACTTTAAAAAGATCAGGAATCGTTTTTTGAAGAAATATTTTCAGAAACCCTAGTTAGGAAAAAATGAAAAGACACTTAGAAAACCAGAAGGTTTCTCATAGAAACAAGTAAAAATAGTTCGATCCTTCTCAGATTTGTACAGATCTAAAAGGTTTAAGAGATGAGATTAGGGTTTCGAGAAAATAACCCAGAGATGAAAATATCGACTTAGAAACCATAGGTTTAGCCAAAAATAGGACGATCTTACTCAAATCGAGCCATGGCGGCCTGAGACGGGTAAAGACATGCCAAAGGTGTGAGTGGATTGTTCCCTGGTCCCTTGTGGACCTCAAAGATAGAAAAATCCCGGCGTAGGAGAGCCGTTAAGGATGAAGGATGGTGATAATCCACCATAGTCGACGGCATGCAACGGCGAGGGGGAAATAGGGTTAGGGCAAAGAGGATTTGGAGAGGAGAGTGAAGGGTGACGGTGGAGTGTGAAGGGTTTGGGTGGGTGGGTGGGGGGGTCATTTAGATTAAATTAGGAAAGAATTAATCCGGGTCGTTGATCACAAATGATCAACGACCGAGATTTATCAAGAACTGGGTCAGGTTTGGGTAGGATTTGGGCCTGGGTGTATTGGGCTGGTTATAGAGGTATTTGGGCTAACTTAATTAGGCCAGAATTGAAATAATAAATGGCTATTTGTTAAATACCCAAATAAATTAGTTAAAATAATTTATAAAATAATTACTAATTATAAAAAATGAATTTTATGCATAGAAATATTTTAAAAAGGATTATTTAGTATTAAAATACAACAGACAAATTTATGGTAAAAAAATAACACAAAATTATATGCATGGGCTATAATTGCAAAGTTATTGCAATTATAGCCAAAAGGTACCAATTTGGCTATTTATGGAATAATTTGGACTTAATAGGGCCATAAGTAATAGATTAAATCAAGAAATGTCTTTGAAATCATTTGAGATGCAATTTTGTAATTATTTATTAGAAAATAAAATACTGGACAAATTAATAAAATTGTAGGAAAATTGTGAAAAATACCAATTAAGGCCAATGCATGATTTTGAAGGTATATATGCAATTTAAAATTATTTTAGGAAAAATTGGGCATCAACAACTGCCCCTCTTTACCCGGAAAGGATGAAAGAATTGTCGGGTAAAGATATGATGACCAATTTTGACCGAGCGAAATGGTTTGAGAGATTTAGGCCGCACCCTGGCTTCTGAGCTGCCTACATATCCCTGGTTTTACAGGAATCAGGCTGTGTGTAGTTCTGGATTCCTCGACGACATATGCCGATGAATTCATCGCAAGAACGGATGCAATATCTAGGGACATGTGAATGAATGGTTCACGAGAGAGGTAAGGTTTGATACAGTTTGAAGGAACTGGATCGGGATCGCTCCTGACGGGATAGCAGTTTCTTGCCGGGTCACCTGCAAATAAAGATAATACGAGCATATATTTGTGTGAAAATTTAAACATGATGCAGACTCCCGTCGGACCATGAGAGTTGTCTTCGGACGGTTGAGGATGACGTCCTTGGACCATGGAGTCCTGGGCCATGAGTTGATTAATGGGATTCGTAGGCCATGAAATGATGTTCTCGGGCCATGAAGATGGTGCCTACGAACCATGACGCTTTTCAATAATGATATGCAAATTTGAGAGATCCTCAGGCCATGACATGGTGTCTTCCGGCTATGAGGATGATGCCTTTAGACTATGGCGCCTTTGGACAAGCTGGCAATATTTCAGCCCATGAGATGCAATAATATGATGTCAACAAGATAAAGCTTAGTCTTGTGAAGCGGAGGGAAGAGCTTAGCCCGAAAGAAAAGCAAAGGAGAGACAACGCTTAGTCTCGGTGAAAGAAAGTAAATTGGAGGCAGAGCTTAGCCCCATGCAGGTATGGAGACAGAGCTTAGCCCCATGCAGGTATGGAGACAAAACTTAGTCTCATGCAAAGGAAGGCAGCGTTTAGCCTTATGCAAAGGAAGGCAGATATTAGCCTTATGAAAATATGGAGGTATAGCTTAACCTCATGCAAGATGGAGACAGAGCTTAGTCTCGTGCAGGGGAAGGAAGCGATTAGCCTTATGCAAATGTGAGGTAGAGCTTAACCGCATGCAAGATGGAGACATAGCTTAGTCTCATGCAGGGGAAGGCAGCGATTAGCCTTATGCAAATGTGGAGGTAGAGCTTAACCTCATGCAGGATGGAGACATAGCTTAGTCTCATGTAGGGGAAGGCAGCGTTTAGCCTTATGCAAAGGAAGGCAGAGATTAGCCTTATGCAAGGGGAAGGCAGAGATTAGCCTTATGCAAGGTGAAGTCAGAGATTAGCCTTATGCAAGGTGAAGGCAGAGATTAGCCTTATGCAAGGTGAAGGAATAGATTAGCCTTATGCAAGGTGAAGGAAGAGATTAGCCTTATGCAAGGTGAAGGAAGAGATTAGCCTTATGCAAGGTGAAGGAAGAGATTATCCTTATGCAAGGTGAAGGCAGAGATTAACCTTATTCAAATGGAAGTAAAGAGCAGATAGTAGCAGAATTTCTTAGCTGGTAGCAGATTTTGGTAGGTTACAGAGAACGTGACTTCAAGGCATGTATACTCTTGTTCCTGCATCCAAAGAAAAATCGTGAGTTTTGTAGATGGGGAGGTTGATTCGTGTCCCTGTTGGCTTTGCTTGTCCTGCTTTTCTTGGTCTGATGATCCTGTTTACATCATTCGGGTAGAGTTTGCTAAACAGATGTGATGACCCAAAAGGTCATCCTAAGTAATTCTAGCTAAATCTGTGTTCCGAGGCCCTGAAAGCCTCCGTTAATCTCACCTCGATATGCGTGCGCATCCCGGGCATGTAGCCGGGAAGCTTCTATGTGAAAATTTGATAAAAATAGAACTTTGAATTGAATAATTGAATAAAGTTGACTTTGGTCAACATTTTTGGTAAACGGACCCGGACCTGTGATTTGACGGCCCCGACGGTCCGTAGGAAAATATGGTACTTGGGCGTATGCCCGGAATCGAATTCCGAAGTCCCAAGCCCGAGAAATAAATTTTTAAAGAAAATTGTTTTCTGAAAATAATAAAAGATTTTGAAAATGAATTATTATGTGAAAACCGTGTTACCGGGCCCGTATTATGGTACCGGACCCCAAAACAGGTTTATTATATGTTATGAGAGTTATCTGTGAAATTTGGTGTAAAACAGACTAGAAATGACGTGATTCGGATTAAAATTGGAAAAGTTAAGCTTTATGAAGTTTTAAGTAATTTCTAAGAGTTTTGAGGTTTAATTCCGTGTTTTTGATGATATTTTGGTGATTTAAAAGCTTGAATAAGTTTGTAAGATGTTTTGGGAGTCGTGTGTATTTTTGGTCTTGAGACCCGAGGGCTCGGGTGAGTTTTGGGTAGCTAACGGGTGTAAAAGTAGGAAAAATCTGGTGTAAGGTTGTTGTTGCTGGTGTCCCAGGTTTTACTCTATGCGATCGCGAAGGTTCCCCTGCGATCGCATAGAGATAGGTGAGGATCAGGTCATTCCTCTATGCGATCGCATAGCAGTGTTCGCGATCGCATAAAGGTGTAGGAGGTCTGGGTGAGGGGCTGGTTAGGTACTCATCGCGGTCGTAGGTTCCTGTTCGCGATCGTGTAGGGTCGAGTCCCCAAGCTACGCGATCGCAGTCTATTGTTCGCGATCGCAGTTCTTTAAAGGGTAGCCTCTATGCGATCGCAGCCCACCCTTCGCGATCGCATAGAGCAGTTTTGTTCAGCAATTTCCTAAGTTCAAAAACAGAAAATAGACGGGATTAAACCCATTTTTCTCCAACTTCTTCTTCTCCACTCTCCTTGGGCGATTCTTGAGAGACCATTCCTCCATAGCTTCATAGGTAAGTGTTCCTAACACGAAATTCTTCCACTTTTCTTCCCTAATAACTAGAATCTAGGGCTAAAAACATGGAATCAAAATAGAAATTTGGGGTTTTGGGTAGAATTAGGTTTTTGGAAAATTTGGGTGATTCAACCTCAATTTGGGGTCGGATCTTGAAACAAATTATATATTCTAACTCGTGGGGTTGTGGGTGATCGGGTTTTGGTCCGGATCTCGAGTTTGGACCAAGCGGGCCTGGGGTCGAATTTTGGTAATTTTGGAAGAATGCTAGAAATTGAAT
>ML299680.1:0-56114 GCA_005239495.1 Nicotiana undulata | reverse complement strand
TTTATAGTACAGTGATCGATTTGGGGACTTATACGGGCTGCATTCATCCAGAGGCGTTCCACAGCTGCCGGAGTCTCCCTTCTGTGTACTTACATTTTATATTTATTGCCTTTGTCCAATTTTTTTTTTTGGACAAGAGTTGTATAATTGTATAAATTCTTAGAAATTGCTCATGGACTTGTGTCACGGGGTTCTGGGGATGTCTTGGTATTTCTTTTTTTTTATTAAGTTGGTTTCTTGCCGTATTTAAATTACAAAATTTATTTATTTAATAATGAAAATGCACGAAGAGGCTTCGATTCGAAAATGTTAAGCAGGAAGATGTTAGGACTAGTTCAGGGATTGGCTTGCCTGACAGTGTGTCCGGCACCATCACAACCCATAGATTTTGGGTCGTGACAACGTGGTATTAGAGCACTAGGTTCCCTTAGGTTTCACGAGTCATGAGCAAGTCCAGTAGAGTCTTGCAGATCGGTACAAAGACGTCTGTACTTATCTTCGAGAGGCTACAGGGCTGTAGGAGCACTTCCCTTGTTGATTCCTCATCGTGCGATTTGATTCCATTAAGGCTTATGCCTATGTTTCTTCCTACTCAATCTTATACGTCGCGAAGTTCTTTCTATGATTCGAGGCTTTGAGGAATTGAAATGGTGCTACGGATATGGTGCGAGATGTTTTCCATGTGCAGTTGGTTGGGGCTGTTTTTGTTGCCCTGCAGAAGAATAATATGTTGTTTCAGCTCAGTAATTGTGTTTCTAAGGACTTTGAGGCTATGATCAGGTTGTTATGATGCTTACGATTAGATCGCGTGGTGTTAATAGGATGGTAGGATGATTGCCCATATGTAGGGGCAATGAATGACTTGAAGGGAGGTCTTCTCAGAGCGTGGTTTCGAGATTTCAGTATTTTAGTTCCGGTGGAGGAAAGGCACTTGGACTATGAATGGTCCAGTTTGGATTGATAAAGTAGTAAGCTTGGTGCTATCGAGTAAGGTGGAGTATTCACCTGTGTTGTGGTATCGTCATTTGATCGAATAGGATATGTTAAATTCGTCGGTGTTATAGCTCTTAGGTCGCATGGGGTTAGAGTGCTGTGAAGCGGTGTTGAAGAAGCGGTTGTCAGAGATCGTGGTGTGTAGTGGTTCAGAATTGAACAGTTACCTCTAATGAAGGCAGCTCGAGAAAGATGATCTTTGGAGAGTTCAAAGTTATAGTGATCTGCTGTCTCAAAGAGCTACAAATAAGGATGTTGAATTAAGGACGCAATTGAGAAGCACGCGATGAAGGAAGATATGTGAAAAGTGATAGGTGGTGGTTCCATTTATAAAAGGCCATGCGTAAAGAAAAGGAAGTCGGGTAGTGCTTAAAGGAATGAGGTTAACCAAAGTGGGGGAGTCCCACCACCTGCAGTTGGGTTGTGGGGTTGTGTCCTCATGAAGTCGCGGATTGTCGGCATATCGGCAAGTTGTTATAGCTAAGGGAAAGGAGTAAAGCGGTAATTGAGCATGGCATTCGATAAATGTGTGCGAAGTTGGTCCTATTGGACCAGGGTTAGGCTTTGGAATATTAAGAATTCGTGCTTAAGGCATAGGCAAGTTGTAAGGGTAGCGACTCAGTCACGTGCTTCGTTGAAAGGGTGTTCATGTGCTAGGAGAGCCTTGGAGTTGATTTTATTCGGGGCCAGTCAGAGTGGGTGACTCTTAGTAGTGGTCCTAATGAATTCGAAAGTTAGAGGAACGTGGTGTTTAAGGGTTTCAGGCAATAGTGTAAGTAAGAATCGAGCTTCTGCAGTATAATCTCTGAGAAGAAGAAAGATTGGTTAACCATGGTTGAAATGGCACATGTACGGAAGTTATCAGTTCTTTCGCTGTGATTGGGTATGTGTATGGATTGCATAGAAGTGTGTGGGGCGTGCCGGCCGTCATAATAGATTTTATTTCGAAGCATTCAGGTGCTATGGCCTGTCAGGTGTAGGCGGATCGCAGAAGGTTTAGGGTGGTTCAGACCACCACTTGAGGATTGGTATGTATTGCGATTGTGAGAATTCTCTCTTTTGTTGTTATGGTTCTCATGAATTGAGGTAAGTGAAAGTTTCTTTGGGATGAAGTGTTCACCCTGTTAGTGATTCGTGAGTTATGATGGAATTTCCTATGCTATTCTATATGGTCATGTTATAGGCAATAAGCGGTATGTAACCGAAAGTAGGAATCGAGGTTGCGGCTCGGTGTTAACAAGTATGTCATGTGCTCGGAGGAGCAAGAGCAATGGATGTGAATGTTCTTCAGTGTCATCTGAGTTTGGTGTTTGGTGAAAGAGACTTGTATCCTGGTTACGGGTCCTTGAATTGTTTTACAGCCTTAGGGTGGTCGGTGGTATGGATAAGCATACTTGTTACCTTGTGTAGAAGTCCGTGGGAGCATGACCGCGGGAAGATTGCATAAGTGTGACATGTAGTCACCTGATTGGTTGAAGAATTCGACCAAGTATAAAGGAGTGTAATATTGCTTAATTGAGAATTTATGCCCGGAAGGCATTCGACTCAGTTGGTTGTGCATTGTGGGGTGTTTACCTCGGCTATGATGGTTGTCCTCGTGTGTATAAGAAAAAGGAAGCGGGTTGTTTGGACCTAGGTAAGGTTATTAGCCTAGCTCAATGCGAGAAGAATCATCTAGAAGTGAGTGAATGGATTTAAACAAGATTTTTGGGCTTCATGCAAATCAGAGGTGTTCATTTAAGTATGGCACTCCTCAAGGAGGGGTATTGGGATATCAGGTGTTGTTCCCTCTTCGTCAAATTCATGTGATATTGTGATTGTGCCGTGTGAGTTATGAAACGGCTTTATAATTTCTTATGTGTTGAGGTTCCGCGTAGTGGCGAGGTTATGTGAGCAGGATGGCTCCTGAGATTCAGATTATATATCGCACCTCAGTCGTGCTGGAGTTTTGTCGCATATGGCTCTATCAGTCTCCCCAGAATGGTATTATGCACTTACCGTGCTTGTGACCGATATTCAGTGATTTGTAATAGTGAGCAATTCAGCTCCGTGTATATTTCCTTATGTAAATCTTATGATGGGATCGTTTGGCACGCTGCCACGGGTATGTTGTTTAGATCGGGTTGCACGCCGCAACAGTGTGATATTGAGCAAGGCTCCTGTAATTATTTTCTTGTGTTTAATTTGTAATTTTCTGAGGAAAGTTCATATTAGTTTCGTGAGTTGAGTAGTCCCTTCCGGAGTCATTTCCTTATGTGTCGCGTTTGAATTGTGGCCTATTGGCGCATTGTGGCATCGTGTGAGGCTAATGGTCGTGTTTGGGGTGATTGGTTGTCTGAGCAGTTCATACTGTGTGAGACGAAGTTTATAAATCTGGGATCGGTGTGATAAGACTATGAAAGTATATTACAGGACAATCACCATCATTGGTTGTAATAAGATGATGATCTTAGTCAGCAGGAAGGATTTCAATGTTTAGTTAACTCTGCAGGAGCGTCAAATTCGTAGAATTCTAGCTATTAAGGTTCAAGGAGCGTCATTGTGGTCAGATGATGGATTATGTACGGCAGTGATCAGTTCCTTCGCTGTGATTGGGTATGTGTATGGATTGCGCAGAAGTGTGTGGGGCATGCTGGCCGTCGTAATAGATTTTATTCTAAGCATTCAGGTGTTATGGCCTGTCAGGTGTAGGCGGATCCCGGAAGGTTTAGGGTGGTTCAGACCACCACTTGAGCATTGGTATGTATTGCGATTGTGAGAATTCACTCGCGTGTTGTTATGGTTCTCATGAATTGAGGTAAGTGAAAGTTTCTATGTGATGAAGTGTTCACCCTGTTAGTGGTTCAGGAGTTATGATGGAATTTCCTATGCTATTCTATATGGTCATGTTGTGGGAAATAAGCGGTATGTAACCGGAAGTAGGAATCTAGGTTGCGGGTCGGTGTTAACAAGGATGTTATGAGCTCGGAGGAGCAAGAGCAATGGATGTGAATGTTCTTCAGTGTCATCTGAGTTTGGTGTTTGGTGAAAGAGGCTTGTATCCTGGTTACGTGTCCTTGAATTGTTTACATCCTTAGGGTGGTCGGTGGTATGGATATGCATACTTGTTACCTTGTGTAGAAGGCCGTGGAAGCATGACCGCGGGAAGGTTGCATAACTGTGGCATGTAGTCACCTGATTGGTTGAAGAATTAGACCAAGTATAAAGGAGTGTAATATTGCTTAATTGAGAATTTATGCCTGGAAGGCATTTGGCTCAGTTGGTTGTGGATTGTGGGGTGTTTATCTCGGCTATGATCGTTGTCCTCGTGTGTATAAGAAAAAGGAAGCGGGTCGTTTGGACCCATGTAAGGCTATCAACCTAGTTCAATGCGAGAAGAATCATCTTGAAGTGAGTGAATGGATTTAAGCAAGATTTTGGGGCTTCATACGAGTCATAGGTGTTCCTTTCAGTATGGCACTCCTCAAGGAGGGGTATTGGGATATCAGGTGTTGTCCCATCTTCGTCAAATTTATGTGATATTATGATTGTGCCGTGTGAGTTGTGAAACGGATTGATAATTTCTTATGTGTTGAGGTTCCGCGTAGTGGCGAGGTTATGTGAGTAGGATGGCTCCTGAGATTCAGATTATATATCGCACCTCAGTCGTGCTGGAGTTTTGTAGCATATGGCTCTATCAGTCTCCCCAGAATGGTATTATGCACTTAGCGTGCTTGTGACTGATATTCAGTGATTTGTAATAGTGAGCAATTCATCTCCGTTAATAATTCCTTATGTAAATCTTATGATGGGATCGGATGGCACGCCGCCACGGGTATGTTATTTAGATCGGGTTGCACGCCGCAACAGTGTGATGTTGAGCAAGGCTCCTATAATTATTTTCTTGTGTTTTACTTTGTAATTTTCTGAGGAAAGTTCATATTAGTTGCGTGAGTTGAGTAGTCCCTTCCGGAGTCATTTCCTTATGTGTCGTGTTTGAATTGTGGCCTATTGGCGCATTGTGGCATCGTGTGAGGCTAATGGTCATGTTTGGGGTGATTGGTTGTCTGATCAGTTCATTCTGGGTGAGACGAAGTTTATAAATCTAGGATCGGTGTGATAAGACTATGCAAGTATATTACAGGACAATCACCATCATTGGTTGTAATGAGATGATGATCTTAGTCATGAGGAAAGATTTCAATGTTTAGTTAACTCTGCAGTTGGTTAAGAACTTCTACATATTTCCTCCGTTGTGGTGGTATCGTCAGCATTATAGCAGGATGTATGTGTTTATCTTATAAGGTGCTTTGAGAGCATCAAATTCGTAGAATTCTAGCTATTAAGGTTCAGGGAGTGTCATTGTGGTAAGATGATGGATTATGCGGTGTATGGTGCTGATTCAGCAAGGATACGCAGTTTTGTTCTGGTGCTTCGTGTGGTAGTTGATGCGGTGTTCACATATTAGAGACAGGCATGGCAGAGAATTTCAAGTGTTGAAACTGGGGTCTGAGTTTATTACATGGATAAAAGCGAATATCTTCAGATTTTATCAAGCTAATGTGCTCAACTGGGTTGTGGTAGCACGGGCTGGTGCACGAGGTGTTAAACAGTGATTTCAGATAATTCAGGGGCAGTTCATGGCACGTTCGAGGAAGAACGTCTGTTTAAGTGGGGAAGAATGTAACTACCAGACCGGTCGTTTTGAGATCCAGCGCGTCGTTCAGCAGTTGGGAGTCATGAACAACTTCATTTCGGGTATTGTGACTTGTGTGTATGGTCACAGTTGAAATTCAGGAGGTTCAGAGTTAAATTGAAAGGAAATTTCTCATTTCAAAAGCCTTGTTGAAGAAATTGAGTAAGATTGGAATTTTGAGTAAACGACCTCGGAATAAGGATATGAAGGTTCCAGTAGGTTCGTATAATAATTTCGGACTTGGGCGTATGTCTGGATCGGGATTTGGATAACCCTTGAGCGTTTCAGTGTATATTGTTGAAGTCAGCATTTTTAAAGAAATTTTCTAAGTTTGGCTTGAAGCGCATTTCAATGATATTGATGTCCGTTTAGGATTCCGAGTCAGGGAATAGCTCCGTATGGTGATTCTGGAGTTGGGAGCGCGATCAGAAGTGAATTCGGATGTCCGGAGGTCATTTTGAAGTCATTTGGCTAAAGATAGAAATTTGAAGGTTTTTGAGAAGTTTGACCGAGAGTTTGACTTTTTGATATCGGGATCGGATTCCAATTCCGAAAGTTGGAGCAGGTCCGTTATGTCGAATATTACTTGTGTGCAAAATTTGGGGTCAATCGGACGTGATTTGATAGGTTTCGGCATCGAATGTAAAAGTTTGAAATTTCAAAGTTCATAAAGTTTGAATTTTAGTGCGATTTGAGATTTCGGCGTTGCTTGAGGTGGTTTGAGGCCTCGAGCAAGTTCGTATCATGGTTTAGGAGATGTTGGTATAATTGGTTAAGGTCCCGAGGGCCTCGGGTGGATTTCGGAAGGTTAACGGAATGAATTTCGGACAAAAAAAAAAAGGAAAAATTGCAGAAAATTTCTGCTGCATCTTTTTTGGACAGCAAATTGTGCGTCGAAGAGCTAACTTTGGAAGGATATATGTAATAATCTATAAGGAATTTGAAGATTGGCAAAGCATGAAAGTTGTAGATCTGGAAGTCTAGTTTTCCGAACATTAAACCATTTGTCATTTGGAGTTTTGTGCAAAACGTTATGACCAATTGAATATGGCTGGTGGAGCAGTTTCGCCAGAATTTTCTGATGCAGGGAGCCGACTTTAGAAGCTCATAACTCGGGATATATAAAGAGTTATATGGTGTACAAACTATCGAATTAAAGATCTTCGAGTCTTGTTTCTAGATATTCTAATCGTTTGTTATTTAGATATTTCTACAAGAAGTTATGAATGTTTTAACAGAAGGTGTTCAACAAGGGAATTTCAATAGGATGTACAACCTGTGCAGCACAAGTGCAAGGTACAACTCGATGAAGCAGGGGCAGATTCTTTAAACTCGAATTTTTACCATTTCTTTCATTTGTCTTGGATGATTTTTGAGAGCATTTCAAGGGGGATTTCATCAAGTATCAAAAGTAAGTTATTTCTACTTATTTCCAAGTTAAATACAAGATTTATTACATATATTGGATATGAGAAATTGGGAAAAATGTGGGGAAATTGCAGGGAAACCTAGAATTGATAAAAATTTATTTTAGCCACGAATTGAGCATGAATATTGGAGTAAATTGTGTGATTGAATAGTAAAGCCTTGGGTAGATATTATCTTCAAGAAATTTCGGAATTCGGGCACGTGGACCCCAGGTCATTTTGGTCAATTCACTGAGCGGAGTTGGGAAATTTTATAATCTGAATTTTTAGCGAATATTAGAGTATATTTTCATTGGTTTTTCGTTTTTTTGGTTAGTTTGGGGGCGTTGGGCATCCATTGGAGTCGTCGGAAGGGCTTAGAAGTCGGTTATGGAACTTTGGAGCAAGGTGAGTCTCCTTTCCAACCTTGTAAGGGAGAAATATCCCCATAGGTTCCTTAGTTGTTATGTATACATGTTGTGGGGGCCGCGTACGTACCAAGTGACGAGAGTCCGTTCGTGGAGACTATATTGCTATGTCGGGTAACTTTAGGACTCACGAGCATGCCTCTATGTGCCTTATTTGTACCTTGTATGTATTGTAAGTTGTGATTGTTGTTGAGATGACATGGAAAGGTGAAATATTATGATTTCAATCCCAGTTGGCTACAGTGGTATTGGCACAGTCCTGTTGAGTTCACTGTTGAGTCGGTGCACATATGTACCTATATATGTATATGCACTTGTTATCGAGTCAGCACACGAGTCGCAGACTGGAGGCGCGATCGTGGGTCAGCTTATATATTATTATTATCGAGTCAGCACACGAGTCATACACTAGAGGCGCGATCGTGGGTCAGCTTATATATTTTTATTATCGAGTCACCACACGTGTCACAGACTGGATGCGCGATCGTGGGTCAACTTATATATTATTATTATCGAGCCAGCACACGAGTCGCAGATTGGATGCGCGATCGTGGGTCATCTTATATATTATTATTATCGAGTTAGTACACGAGTCGCAGGCATGATGCGCGATCGTGGGTCAGCTTATCATTATCGAGTCAGCACACGAGTTGCAGACTGGATGCGCGATCATGGGTCACCTTATCATTATTGAGTCAGCACACGAGTCGCAGGTATGATGCGCGATCGTGGGTCAGCTTATTACTATTGAGTCAGCACGCGAGTCGCAGGTATGATTCGCGATCGTGGGTTAGCTTATGAACTCAGTCCTTATGACCACCCTTATGACTCCGGCCGGTTGTCTTGTCCTGGTATTTGTATGATCACTTAAGTTCTGAGTAAGTTATAACTGGATTTTCAGGTATTGGTTAAGAGGGGATTTTGGTACTTTGTTGTTCATTTTTCAGTTATTATCTGGATTTCGTTATTTGCTATGTACTTGTTGTTTACTGTCTCACATGCCTATTGCTTTAGCCATATCTCGTCATATATTATATTGCTGGACCTTAGTGAGTATCTAGTCGACCTCTCGTCACTACTCCTTCGAGTTTAGACAGGATACTCACTGGGTACATATATGTATATGTACGCATTCCACACTTTCTGTGCATTTTGTTGCAGAGGTACCTTTATAGTACAGTGATCGATTTGGGGACTTATACGGGCTGCATTCATCTAGGGGCGTTCCACAGCTGCCGGAGTCTCCCTTCTTTGTACTTACATTTTATATTTATTGCCTTTGTCCAATTTGTTTTTTCGAACAAACGTTGTATAATTGTATAAATTCTTAGAAATTGCTCATGGACTTGTGTCACCGGGTTCTGGGTGTAACGACCCGACCGGTCGTTTTGAGTTCCAGCATGTCGTTCAGCAGTTGGGAGTCACGAACAGCTTCATTTTAGGTATACTGACTTGTGCATATGGTCGGAATTGAAATTCAGGAAGATCGGAGTTGAATTTAAAGGAAATTCTCATTTCAGAAGTCTTAAGTTGAAGAAATCGAGTAAGGTTGGGATAGTGAGTAAACGACCTCGGAATCAGCATCCGATGGTTCCAGCAGGTTCGTATGATGATTTCGGACTTGGGCGTATGTCCGGAACGGGATTTGGATAAGCCGGGAACAGTTCAGCGCATATTGTGGAAAGTCAGTATTTTAAGGAAATTTCCTAAGTTTGACTTGAAGTACATTTCAATGATATTGATGTCTGTTTGGGATTCCGAGTCTGGGAATAGCTCCGTATGGTGCTTTTGGAGTTGGGAGCGCGATCGGAAGTGAATTCGGATATCCGGAAGTCAATTTAAGGTCATTTGGCTAAAGATAGAAAATTGAAGGTTTTTGAAGAATTTGACCGGAAATGGAAATTTTGATATCAGGGTCAGAATGCGATTTCGGAAGTTGGAGCAGGTCCGTAATGTCGAATATGACTTTCCTGCAAAATTTGAGGTCAATCGGACGTGGTTTGATAGGTTTTGGCATCGGATGTGAAAGTTAGAAATTTCAAAGTTCATAAAGTTGGATTTTAGTGCGATTCGTGATTTCGGCATTGTTTGATGTGATTTGAAGCCTCAATCAAGTTTGTGGGATGTTATGGGACTGATTCGTGTGTTTGGACGGGGTCCCGAGGGCCTCGAGTGTTTTTCGGGGTTGTTTCGGGGCATTTCGGGTTGTATTGATGTTGCTGTTTGCCGGTGTTTTTTGTAATGCTGTGCGATCGCAGCCTTAGCTATGCGATCGTGGAGAAGAAACTTAGGGGCAAGGTTTTTGACCTATGTGATCGCGGATGTTGGGGTGCGATCGCGGAGAAGGGCCAGGCAGGCTTGTGCGATCGCAGGGAGGAAGGTGCGATCGCGGAGAAGGAATTTTGGTGGGTGCTGGAAATGGCATGTGCGATTGCGGGCGTGCTTGTGCGATCGCAGAGGAGTGATCTGGGTGGCCTGTGCGATTGCAGACAACTTCATGCGATCGCATAGAAGGGCAGAACTGGGCAGTGTTGATTAAAACTGGATTTTGGCATTTCTCTCTCATTTTTCAAAGCCGTGGGCGATTTTTGGAGAGCTTCAAGAAAGGATTTTCGTCATCTATGTTAAGGTAAGTTACTCCTACTCATTTCAAGTTAGATACAAGATTATTACATGGATTAGAACATGAAAATTAGGGGAAATTAGAGGAAAATTTGGAAGAAACCTAGAATTTGGAAATTTGGATTTTAGCCACGAATTGAGCATGAATAATTGAGTAAAATGTGTAATTGAACTAGTAAAGATTCGGGTAAAAAATTTCTTCAAGAAATTTCGAGGTCCGAGCACGTGGGCCCGAGGGCATTTTGTTCATTTCATTGACCCGGGCTGAGGAACTTTGTAATTTGAATTGGTTATGATCTATTGAGTATATTTTCATTGAATTATCGTTATTTGGATAGTTTGGGAGCGTTGCGCATCCATTTTAGTCGTCGTAGAGGCTTGGAAGCCGATGATGAATCTTCGTAGCGAGGTGAGTCTCCTTTCTAACCTCGTAAGAGGGAATTGTCCCCTTAGGTGTTCTACATGCTATATGTAATTGTTTGCTGGGGCTACGTACGTACCAAGTGACGAGAGTCCGTACGTAGCGGCTACTATTGTTATGTCCGGGTAGTTAGGCCCCACATCATGCCCTGTATACTTCTTGTAATGAATTATATGTATGTTATAATATCCTGTTATGTGGTTTTGTTTCTCTGAGATTTATGGATTTTAAAATAATATGGAAGGAAAATTGTTTTCACGGAAAAAAATATTATGAAATGAATTGATTTGCGGGAGGTAATATGAAAGAAATTATTTATGGAAAGCATTATGAAAGTAAAAGAAATGACTTATAAGTTTTGTACTCATGTAAGATATTATTGTTTCCCCGAGCTTTCATTTACTTAAATAATGGGAAAGGATTGTGGTGAAACAGACTTTGCATTTTGTGTGCGCATGTTGTCGCTTCGTAATTTACATCCCACGAGCGATATGTAATTTCCTTCACTCTTATGGGAGCGGGCCGTACGCCATGACAGATTTATAATGCACTCTTGGTACGGGCCGGTCGATCCCCAGCAGTGCACAGGGAACTAATTAAGAATGCACTCTTAGTACGGGCCGGTCGATCCCCGGCAGTGCATGGACGAAGTTATGCTATGATATGATTTGATTACACTGTAAGCATGCACTCTTGGTACGGGCCGGTCGATCCCCGGCAGTGCATAGCTGTTCTTGACATGATTATTGGTAAGCATGCACTCTTGGTACGGGCCGGTCGATCCCCGATAGTGCATAGTTGTTCTTGATATGATTCCACTGTAAGCATGCACTCTTGGTACGGGCCAATCGATCCCCGACAGTGCATAGCTGTTCTTGACATGATTATTGGTAAGCATGCACTCTTGGTACGGGCCGGTCGATCCCCGATAGTGCATAGTTGTTCTTGATATGATTCCACTGTAAGCATGCACTCTTGGTACGGGCCAATCGATCCCCGACAGTGCATAGCAGTTCTTGACATGATTATTGGTAAGCATGCACTCTTGGTACGGGCCGGTCGATCCCCGGCAGTGCATAGCTATTCTTGATATGATTCCACTGTAAGCATGCACTCTTGGTACGGGCCGGTCGATCCCCGGCAATGCATAGCTATTCTTCCTTATGACTCCGGCCGGTTATCTTACTCCTGTGTGCACATGACTGTTTGGTACCGTTTTTCCTGATTTATGATTTGACAGATGTTTGGGAAAGGAGACAAGTGAGTTGTTACTGCTTTCAATATCTACTTGGAAACTCTGTATTCTCTTCAAAATTGTGGTGCACTATTTACATGTCTACTGCTCTCCTTATATCCTGTTTTATACTATTACTGTTGGACCTTAGTGAGTATTGAGTCGACCTCTCGTCACTACTTCTTTGAGATTAGACGGGATACTCACTGGGTACATACATATGTATATGTACTCATGCTACACTTTTTGTGCATTTTTGTTGCACAGGTACCCTCATAGTGCAGTGATTGATTCGGGGACTTACTTAGGTTGCATTGTTCCGTGGCGTTCCGCAGCTGGCAGAGTATCATTTCTATGTCCCTACGCTTTTGTCTTTATTACCTTTTGTCCAATTTAAATTCTCGGACAAGAGTTTTATAAGTGTATAAATTCTTATAAATTGCTCATGTACTTGTGTCACCGGGTTCTGGGAAAGTGTTGGTAGTTCTTGCACTGCATTAAGTGGATTATCCGCCGTATTTAGTTTACGAGCATTTGCTTTATTATTTGATTATAAATGCAGAAAAAGACATGATTTTGAAAGTGTAAGCAGGAAGTTGTTTGAACTGGTTCAGGGATTGGCTTGCCTGACAGTGTGTCCGGCGCCATCACAACCCATAGGTTTTGGGTCCTGACACTGGGGATGTCTTGGTATTTTTTTTTTTAATTAAGTTGGTTTCTTGTCGTATTTAAATTACGAAATTTATTTATTTAATAATGAAAATGCAAGAAGAGGCTTCGATTCGAAAATGTTAAGCAAGAAGTTGTTTGGACTGGTTCAGGGATTCGCTTGCCTGACAGTGTGTTCGGCGCCATCACAACCCATAGATTTTGGGTCGTGACAGCAGTACAGGGGGAAAGCTCCCGGATCTTAGTCCGTAGTCCCAATTTAAATATGCGATGCAGTGCAGGGGGAAAGCTCCCGGATTTCAGTTTGTAGTCCCAATTTAAATAAGCGATGCAGTACAGGGGGAAAGCTCCCGAATCTCAGTCCGTAGTCCCAATTTAAATATGCGATGCAATACATGGGGAAAGCTCCCGGATCTCAGTCCGTAGTCCCAATTTAAATATACGATGCAGTACAGGGGGAAAGCTCTCGGATCTCAGTCTGTAGTCCCAATTTAAATATGCAATACAGCACAACAGAGAGGAAACAACCAGAGCACAACAAAAGCATTGTACAAGCCACAACGATCACAATAACAAACAATAGGGGCAAAATGCAAGGTGCAACGAGAAGTTCAACACGAGAACTTAAATCATAACAATGGCAAAACATCACTCATAAGAAGAAATCACTAGAGAGACAAAACCAAGTAAAAGGAAACAATGTAACAGGGGGAAAAAATAACAAATTTAGCAACGATTCACAACACTCAAGTCAATAGATAGAGAACCGATCATCCCGGCAAGGGAAACAACTATAACCAATCTCGCCTAACAGTTTCCTTCACGGAATAAACTCAGCTTAAGCCATACATTCAATAATAAGAGGCACCAAGGAAACACCGCCAATATGGGTGATGATCAACTATACCTAAGTAACATTTAAGGCAAATCATGCAAATCATCATGTACGACTCACATGCATACTTGACACCAAACTATAGATATTCCAATTCCTGTTTAACAATTATACGACTAGATGATACTAATTCTGATCAATTAGGCAGTTTGTGATGAACTAGCATAGTGGTAGGAGAGGGAAAATATTTAGCTAAGTCAGGTTAAGATCAAATAAACAACAAGAGGAATCGAAGTCAAGAAAATCTAATCCAACAGAGAAAATGAAACTAGCAGTCAGGAACTCAACCATAACAGTTACCACTTCATACGCAGGAGATATAGGAACCTAAGAATCCTAAAAGGTCAACCTAATTACAAATAAGTCCGAGTACGCACTCGTCACCTCGCGTACACGGGCTACAATCAACATAGAAGACTCAAATCCTAAGGGGTAGTTCCCTCACACAAGGTTAGGCAAGATACTTACTTCAAAGACGACAAGCGGTACTTGAAAATGGACTTCTCGGCGGGAAGACCTCCGGACGGATCAAATCAAGTAACAACTTCAAAATGCACATAAAAACATATAAGGGACTATTCACAATGATAAAGTTTCAATCTTTACTAATTTATAAAAATCGACCCAAAAGTTGACCCCCGGGCCCGCACCTCGGAACTTAATAAATTTATCAAAAACCGATTACTCGTTCCGATACGAATTCACCCATACTAAATTTATCCAAATCCGATGTCAATAGGTCATTCAAATCATGAATTTTCAATTTAGAAATTTTCTTTCAAAAACCCAAGTTTCTTCAACCCAAAACACGAATTAAATGATGAAAATACGAACTAATTCATGAGATATAATTAATTATGGTGGAAGAACACTTACCCACTCAATTAGCTTGAAAATCCCCAAAAATTGCTCTCAAATCCGAAGTCCAAAGTTCAAAAATATGAAGAAAATGGCTAACCTTCGTCTATATGAATCTGCCAAAACTTCCGCACCTGCGACCAGCTTAACTGCACCTACGCGACCGCATGTGCGAAACTCTAACCGCACCTGCGCTCCAGTCCACACTTGCGCCCAATGATCGCTCCTGCGGGGACCGCACCTGCGCCCCAAAGATCCGCACCTGCGAAGGCTGCCCAGTCCACCCCAGCTCGCACCTGCGCACTATTTCCGCACCTGCGGTTCCCCATCCGCAGGTGCAGCCACATCAGAACAGCAGCACCAGCTGCCTTTTCCAAACTTTAAACTTCCCGCTAACCATCTTAAATCATCCCGAGCCCCTCGTGACCTTAACCAATTACACCAATAGGTCACATATCATCACACGAACTCAGTCGGACCCTCGGAACACCCAAAGCAACGCCCGAATCACCGAATCAAACCAAAATTCAAACTTATAACTTTCAAAACCTCAAATATCCAAACTCGTGCCGAAACCTATCAAATCAACCCGGAACGGTGTGAAAATTTGCAGAAAAGTCCCAAATGACACAACGGTCCTACATCCACTCCCGAAATTCCATTCCGAGCCCGACATCAAATTTTCACCTATCGGCCAGAATCACCGAAATTCTAACTTCCGCCAAATGGCCTCAATTTGCTCTACGGACCTCCAAATCCATTTCCGGACGCATGCCTAAGTCCAAAATCATCGTACGAAGTTGTTAGCGTTAACCAAAACTTATTACGAGGCCGTTTACTCAAAAGTCAAACCTCCGGTCAACTTCCTTCACTTAAGCTTCAAAATTTGAAACTTCTCCCCTAATTCGACTCCGAATTATCCGGCAACTGAATCTAACCACGCACACAGGTTGATATGCCCAATATGGAGCTATTTATGACCTTACATCACCAAACGGAGCTTAAATTCCCAAAACAATCGATCGGGTCATTACAATATATGTCAATCGCATCTCCTAGACTATCTAGACCAGGAATAAGCATAGACATGATGAAATTTTCCTGTTTCATACACATCCAAGGTGGTAAATTATAAGTAATAAGTACCACATGCCAAATACTATATGAGGTTTTCGAATTCCGAAATGGCTGGAATCCATCACTGGCAAGTCCAAGTCGAACATTACGAGGCTCAGCCGCAAATGAGGGATGAAGTTCATCAATTGATTTCCATGCCATTGAATCAGTTGGTTGCCTCATTATTCCATCGTCAACTCTTTTATCATGATGCCATGTCATTAAAGAAGATTTCTTTGTAGACAAAAACAACCTTTGAAGCCTAGGCTTCAATGGAAAATAGCGTAAAATCTTTGATGTTATTTTTTTGCCATTCTTATTCTTTTCTTCCCCGCTATGTTTATCTGTTTTCCATCTGGATGCACCACAGACTTTACAGGAATCAAGTAAGTTATCTTCCTTCCGATAAAACATGCAATCATTTATACAAGCATCAATTTTTTGGTAGGAAAGACCAAGGTCCCGAATTACCTTCTTTGCCTCATAATATGAATTTGGCAAATTCGCTCCATCAGGAAACAACTCATCCTTCAACATTTTTAATAACATTGTAAATGACTCATTACTCTAACGACCCATACTTTTTATGTGAAGCAGTTTAATCAAAGTGGAAAGCTTTGAAATTTTTGAACTTTGGTATAGTGGCTTCTCGAAATCATTCAATAGACTGTAAAACATTTTGGCTTCAACATTTGGTTCTTCTTCAAGTAAATCATTGTAACTAATATCAGCAGCGCCTCCATCATGATTAGGATATAAATACCTCAGCATTTCATGTATTTCATCCTCATCCTCATGATCATCTCCTTCATTATTATTTTCAACTTCGAATTCCGGTTGTGGCTCACACAAAACTTCTCCATGATGATACCAAAAAGTATAATTTTTAATTATTACATATACTTTCAAATGCGTCTCGACTGTCTCATGTGTTCCTAATGTTGTGTTACAAAATTTGACACACGGACATCGTATTTCATACAATTCTTCTGTTCTTCTAAAGGTATAATCCAAAAATGTTTGCACCCAGATTAAGTAGGTTTCGTCAAGTCGGTTATCAACAAGTTGCATCCATTGCTTACTTGGTGCCATAACCTTGGATAGAAAATATAAATAAGTTTTAAAAAATTAAGATCACAAAAGCATTAAGATGCACATTACTTGTTATTACACTTGTCAGACTCATCTTTATGACTAAACTTCCTGCGACTTCACAAGAATGAGATAAACTACAAGTTGATATGCATAACATATAACACACATTTGCTCAACAAAATGATAAATCAAAATACATAAGACACTTTAAAATTAAATCACTGATATTAAACAAACACCAAGGAACAAAAATTAAGAACTTTGAGCTTCCATTAAATCACTGATATTGTAACATTATTCATTTGAATTTGTAGTAACATATAAAGTGCAAAATTAAATAAAAGAAAAATAAACAACAAATAAAAAGAATACTAGTTTATAATAACTAGTTTCTCCACACGTGCGTCGCACGTGAACCCCTTACTTTTTCTTTAAATAAGTCGTTCACCTAGGTTTTCATCTCCAGTGATTATGGGCACACCTCTTACCATATTAATAAGCAAAATATACAAGGAGGAGGATATAAAACATTATCTTCAATGAAAAGTTACAAAAGAAGACATTAACAGAAAGCAATGAGGATTTTCCATTTTCAGTTCATGTTTAGAAACAAAGTTCACTAAATAGATGAGGATTTCAATTATAAAGTCCTCACTTGTTCATTGATATTTGTCACGACCCAAATTCCCAACCTTAATGATCGTGATGGCGCCTAACACCACACTTGCTAGGCAAGCCAATGTTAGAAATCGAATAATTTATTTCCTTAATTAATTACTTAAGCATGAATAAATAAATTCCAAATGAACTGAATTAGAATGATTTTCGACAACAATAAAACAGAATAACAATATTGACCGATTAAATAGAACGAACCACGAATTTATTTTAATAATAACTCTAAGACTACCCTAGGGTCTGGTGTCACAATCCACGAACTACTAAAGAATACAACAAATAATGGCTGAAAGAAATAGTGTAACTGTTCTGAATAATATAAAACAGTGTATGTAAAAATAGGAGAAGACTCTCGAAATCTGCGAACGCCGGCAGATGTACCTCGTGTCTCCAAATGAATAGGTAGTCTTCCTGAAATCCTCCTACTGCTGAATAGAACCTGGATCTGTGCAAAAGAGCACAGAGTGTAGTATCAGTACAACCGACCCCATGTACTGAGTAAGTGCCGAGCCTAACTTCGGAGAAGTAGTGACGAGGCTGAGTCGGGCTTCAACATTTTAATCTTTAACACTTGAGGTGAGCGACGTTCCAATTGTCGGGAAACAGTTTCCCTTCCATTGTTTCTAGCTAGAATGATCCTTTGTTAACTGTTGCGGTGATCTTGTACAGTCAATCCCAGTTGGTTCCTAGCTTACCCTCTCTTGAGTTTTTTCTTGCCTGTGTTTTAGCCTTCAGTACATAGTCCCCGACATTGAGTGGTTGAACTTTGGCCTTTTTGTTGTAGTATCGTTCTGCTCTTTGTTTTTTGGCGATCATCCTTATGCCATATCTCTCCATTCCTCTATCTCGTTGAGGTCTTGTCTTCTGCTCTCATCATTGTTTGGTCCGCTTTCATTGGAGTATCTCAGGCTCGGATATCTGACCTCGATTGGTATGACTGCGTCTGTGCCGTATACCAAAGAGTATGGAGTTTCTCTGGTGCTTGTCTTTGGCGTAGTTTGGTATGCCCATAGCACTTCTAGTAGCAGTTCTGGCCATAGTCCCTTGACGTCTTCGAGTTTTTTTTCATGATGTTTAATATAGTTTATTGGAGGATTCGGCCTGACCATTCCCGGCGGGATGATATGGCGTGGAGAGTATACGCTTGATGTTCCACTTCTCGAAGAATTCATCGGTCTTTTTCCCGGTGAACTGTGGTCCGTTATCACAGTTGATTTCCTTTGTGATGCCGAAGCGACATATTATATTTCTCCATATGAATGTGATGATTTATTGTTCGCGTGCTTGGGCGAAGGCACCTGCTTCTACCCATTTAGAGAAGTAGTCAGTCAAAACTAGAAGAAAACGTACATTACCTCGCCCGGCTAGGAGCGCCCCTACGATGTCCAGGGTGACATGACTGAATAGAGATGTTCGCATGCTTGGTGTATCATGGGGGCATACTTCTGACATTGTTCACATTTTTTGACGAAGTCTGCGGCTACTTTTTTCATAGTGGGCCAATGGCCAGTATGAGGCATCTGACGAGTGCTCGATTTCCAGTATGGGCGCCGCAATGTCCTTCATGTACTTCTTCGAGTACTCGTCTGGTTTGGTTTGGTCCCAAGCATTTTACCAAAGTGCCACTGAACGTTCTTTTGTACAAGTCATTGTCGATTATGTTGTACCTAGTTGCCTGCATTCGGAGCTTCCTTGCTTCTTTTTTGTCCACCGGGAGTGTTCCCTCCTACAAGTAAGTTATAATACGGTTGCGCCAGTCCCAGGTAAAGTTCACAGAGTGTACCTCAAGTTGATTTAGCGACGAGTGGAGTAATGTGACTACATTCTCCTTTCCATTTATGCTTTTTGTTGTCGCTGCTAGCTTGGCGAGGTCGTCTGCCTCGGTGTTTTTAGCTCGAGGTATTTGATCGAGCCGGCATTCGTCGAATTCTGGCAGTAGTTTGTGGATTTCTGTTTGGTACTTTTGTAGCCTTTGCTCCTTGATCTGATAAGTCCCTGTTACTTGGTTGACAACAAGTTGTGAATCGCACCGAAGGATAACCCTTGGGGCTCCATATTTGAGGGCCAGTTTTAGTCCTGCAATAACGGCCTCGTACTCGGCCTCATTGTTAGTCATATCTGGAAATTGTATATATTGGCGGATTACCTCGTCTGTTGGGACCTCAAGTACGAGTCCCAATCCCGATTCTGACGCGTTAGGAGCGTCGTCAGTGTGTAATACCCACAGATCAGGTTGGAGGGAGGCAGTGTGGGAGGCTTCCTATTCGACTTCAGGCATTATCTTGGCACTGAAGTCGGCTAGCACTTGTGACTTTATCGTCGTTCGTGGCTGATATGTGATATCGTGCTCGCTTAGTTCGATGACCCACTTGGCCAATCTTCTCGATAGTTCGGGTTTATGTAAGATACTTCTAAGGGGGGAGTTCAGGGCGATCGATATGAGGTGGCACTGAAAGTAAGGTCTAAGCTTTCGTGAAGCCGTGACAACTGCCAAGGCCAGGTTCTCGAGGTGAGGGTACCTCGTTTCGGCATTGACCAGGGTTTTTTCTGATGTAGTAAATTGGTGACTGCGTACCTTTGTTTTCACGGGTGAGTACTGCACTTACCGCTACTTTTGACACTTCCAAATATACTAGGAGGCGTTCGCCGGTTTCAGCTTTGGCGAGCAGTGGAGGCGAGCAGAATGCCTTCATTTCTCTCAAGGCTTTGACACATTCTGAGTTCCACTGGAATTTGTTGTCTTTTTTGAGGACGTTGAAGAATTTGTAGCAACTGTCAGAAGATCGTTGAGATGAATCTTGACTTTGCGGTTATACGTCTGGTCAGCTTTTGCACTTGTTTCTTGTTGGTCAACAGTTCTGGTATTCCCTCGATAACTTTGATTTGGCCGGGGTTGACTTCCACGCCTCTTTGTGACACCAAAAAGCTGAGAAACTTACCTGAGGTTACGTCGAAGGCGCATTTCTCGGGATTCAGCTTCATGTCGTACTGTCTTAGGATACCGAAGGCTTATTTCAGGTGGTCGATATGATCTTCCTTTCTTTCGGATTTGACTAATATATCGTCTATGTATACTTCCATTGTTTTGCCGAGTTGTTATTTGAACATCTTGGTGACCAGCCTTTGGTAAGTTTGCCCTGCGTTCTTCAACCTGAACGGCATGACTCGATAACAATAAGTCCCTTGGTGGTAATGAAAGTCATTTTTTCTTGGTCTTCCTCTTCCATGAGGATCTGATTATATCTTGAATATGTGTCCATGAATCTTATCAAATCGTGTCCTGTTGTTGCGTCGATGAGCTGGTCGATGTGTAGCAGTGGGAAAGAGTCCTTTGAGCATGCTTTGTTTAGGTCTATAAAGTCAACGCACATGCGTCACTTCCCATTTTTCTTATTCACCATGACTACGTTGGCGACCCACTAGGGGTACTTGGATTCCCTGATAGAGCCATTGGCTAGTAGTTTCTTTACTTCCTCGCGGACTGCTTCGGTTATTGTGGCA
This sequence comes from Nicotiana undulata, assembly GCA_005239495.1. Lineage (NCBI taxonomy): Eukaryota > Viridiplantae > Streptophyta > Magnoliopsida > Solanales > Solanaceae > Nicotiana > Nicotiana undulata. The sequence goes on along the minus strand of ML299680.1, from coordinate 35,523 downwards.
TTGAATTTTCTTCTCATTTTTAAAGCGAATAGGTTTGCATTGTCAGTTAAACATGCATGAAATTTACTTGGCTCAGAGAGTTTGTGGCCGATGTATGCCGTTTTGCTGGCGTCGTTTTTGTCTAGTTGGACGAGGTTGAGGTCTTCTACTGTTAAACCTACGGCCTCCACGATGTCGGGGTCCTTGATGATGTCGTTCTGATTGTCGGATTTTGTTCCCGACTTTCGTAATTGCTATGCTTCCGAGTTTGTCCCTTTAAGCTGTTGAGTGTATGTACAATCTTTGGCAATGCGGTAGCGCTCTTGTGATGTACGTTGTTCACCTCTGATTTTGAATATTCCCAAAGGGGTCAGGAACTTGATTACTTGATAAAGGCTGGATGGAATGGCCCTCATGCCATGTACCCAAGGTCGTCTTATGATGGCGTTGTAGGATGTATCTTGGTTCATGATATGGAACGTTGTCTCCAAAGTGACGCATTTGGCCAGGACGGGTAGCGTTATTTCCCCTAAAGTTTGTTCAACTGCATTGTTAAACCTCGTTAGTGTTATGCAGCGTGGTAATATCTTATCCTCGAGTCTCATTTTGGCGAGAACTCGGGGGTGGATGATACATGCGCCGCTTCCATCGTCAACCATTATTCTTCTTACGTCAGTATCCAAAATTCGTAATGTAATAACAAGAGCATCAAGTTGAGGGAAAGTCAAACTGTGGGTAACCAATTTATCGAAGTTGATACTATCTTCGAGATCAACATACCGTTCGTGTGTGATTGAACGCTTTAGCTTGTGTGTGGTGGTGAATTTCACATGATTAATTGTGGCGTCGTCGCCTCCTCTGATGATCCTTTAGATGGTGCGGGTGGGGGAGGGCGTCTTTAGGGGCCTATGGTGTTGTTCTCGTCCTCTGCCGAAGTTGGCTCTTCCGCGGTCACTCATCAGTTCTTTCAGGTGTCCTTAGCTGAGCATGTTCACCACTTCTTGTCGTAAAGCTATGCAGTCCTCTGTCTTGTGGATTCGTTCCTGGTGGAACTTACACAGGGCATTCGATCTTCTTGTGTTTGGGTCGGACTTCATCTTCTGCGGCCATTATACCTTTGGGCCGAGCTTTTCTAGTGCGTACACTATTTCTGAATGGGAGACACAAAAATTGTGAGTGGATAAGAGTGGGGGCATACCTTTGTCGTTCTGTTGAGTCCCTGTATTTGGCATGGACGACCCTTCCATATACGGAATTGTTGTTTTGATATAAGGCTGGTGCCTATCACGGTTGGGACGTGGTCCTGGGTGATCCCTTCGGTTGTCATTACGACGATCTCGTCTTGACTCTGTATGGACTGACGTTAGCCATTGAGTTGGGCCGTTGAGGTTGTCCTCATCTTCTCGGACCTCGGCGCAGTAGGCGTTGTGAATTTCTTCCCAGGTAGTCGGAGGGTATTTCATGAGCCTGCTTAACAATTCTGTTCAGCCCGTTTTGGAATGCCGCCACGGCCATGCATTCAGATACGTTTGTCAAGCTCATCCTAACCCTGTTGAATCAGGCGAGGAAGTCTCTGAGTCCCTCGCCAGGCGACTGTCTAACGACGAATATGTCACTCACTATGGCTTCGGTATTTTTGGCTTTGGCGTGGACGGTTACAAACTTATCGGCCCTTTCCTCGAACGTTGTTATGGATCGTGCTGGAAGCTGTGAGTACCATGTCAAGGCTCCCCCTGTTAGGGTTTCGCCGAATTTCTTTAGTAATACAGACGATACTTGTTCTTTTGAGAGGTTGTTGCATACTACCGTGACATAGTGGATTATGTTGTCTTTAGGGTCTGACATGTCGTCATATATTTTCAAGTATGGCGGCATTTTGAAGGTTTGGGGGATGGGATGTGGGGTCGCTTCTTCGCTGTATGGTTTCTCTACGAACCGGGCAATGTCTCGTTTGGGTAGGAGTTTTTGGGCACCGGGTATCTTGTCGACCCTCTCCTGGTGCTCCTTCATCTGATCTCACAGTGCCTTATTTTCATTTTCCATTTCCTCCATCTTCCTCAGGTAGGATGCGAGTGCGTCAATACCTGCATCAACTGTAGCGTTAGTGTTACCTGTTGGGTGAGGAGCGGTTTGCTCATTGGCGGTAACTGCCTCGGCAGGTGTGGCGTTTTGAGCCACTTCTTGAGTAGGCTTGTCGAGGAAGTCATTAAGTGTACTTGTAGGCCATGCCTCTACTAACTTTTTCACCGCTGGTGGCGCTTCCTCAGCTATGGATGTAGAAGCGTCTCTTTCCCGAACAACAATTACACTTCTGGGGGAAGGGGGTGAACCACCCTGTCTTGGCGTGACGCTGGATGTGGCGTTGTGCTCTCCTCCATCGTTATCTTCATTGATGGTGTTCATGAGGTTAGCAGTAACGTCTGTTATGGCCTTTAACCTTTCTTCTCCTCTTCCTGCCATTGTTAGTTTATGCATATGTAAAGATATAGTTGTGTGCGTGTATGTGCTGTTGTTTTCTTTTTAGATATAACAGAAACTACATATTTTAACTAGAAAATCCCCACAGACGGCGCCAAATTATTTTTTCAAAAATATGGTAAACACTTCTACGAGAGATTCAACAAGTAAAATGGAAGGTTAATCCTAGTTAAGCTTAATAATTGTCAGACCTATGAATGTGGTAACGAATGAATGAGATAAATGTGTCGTAGTATTAATTACCAGACAAAGATGCTGATGAAGAATCAGAATGATTATGCGAGTAAATGCATGTAAATGACAATAAATGTAATAATAAAGGATATCTCGCGTAAAATGCCAAGAGTTGAGAGTCAACTATCTCGTTGTCAGCAATGCAAATGACAAGCAACGTGGTTGAAACACTATGTTTTTGGATCTTGTATATGGAAGTGTGCCTTTTAATAGAAATCAATAGAAAAGACAAGAAGTGTCTATTCTTTCAATAATCAATATTACAAAGAGTTCTTTCAGAGAGCTTCAGATGCCTTTTTTCTCTCTTTTATTTCCTATATATAGGGAACATTCTTTGGAGAAGCCTAAAAAGTACAAGGGAGGGAATATTCTGAATATTCCCTTTTTCTAATCTAAAACTATCCTACCGTTGCTACGGCCTTCTACCGCCAACCTCGTTCCAGCTAAAACCTTCGTCTCTAGCCGTTGGCCGACCCGAGCTTCGACCTCGGCCAATGACGTCGTTAAGTTTGATCCTAATTTCGACCAATACAACATGTGTCTGTTATTTTTATCTTTCATGTCCTGAAACGCTCTTACTCTGGTTACCTCCGGCCTAGCGATTAGTCTCAATCAAATAAATAAGTAGAAGTTTCTTCTTAAAGAGTTTAAAACTTTTATTTGAATTTATGAAACAATTGAGTACGGTATCAAAGTGGGCAGAGATCTGAGTTTAGTGACACTGTAGAATAGATGCCGAGACATTGTAGTGACCACTAATGTTGGACTTACATTCCCATTAGAAACATTCATAAGTTGACATCCTATAGTTCTATCGATTTTTCTGAGTATTAATTGAATGTTTGCGACTTGATCGTTTCTAATATAATGGTGTACCAGATTATCTATTTATTTGTGACGGGAAGGAGAATTCATCATGATCTTCCAAAATTATCTATCTTTATCTGCTCTTTTACCTGACTAGTAACCTCTTGTAGGTAATCACATCATGTAACAGTACAAAAGATGAATTGGTAAAAGAAGTTGATATGCTCAATCAAAGAAGGAATGTTGCTTGTCAACAACCAGGAGCAGTTGGATTTATTAATTTTCAGTTTTGGTTTGTGTTGTTTGATAACCGCGAAAATCTCTTTTTTTTTTTTAGGAATTCAAAATTTCCGACGAAATTTGGAAAGTTCAAATGAAATTCTCCAGATTCATGAAATTTTTGACCGAAGTCAGTCGGAAATTTTGAATTTAAATATATTATTTAATTTACAAATAATTATTAAATTATTATATATTTAAAATTTCGACCGAAATCGGTCGCTATTTGAAAAATAAAAATAAAAATTTAATTAATACCAACCCATTTCGGTCGGTATATTTAATTTGGTTGTCAGTCAACACATTGAAATAACTGACTGTTTTCTGTCGGAAAATTGCGACGGATTTCAGTCGCAACGTCTTAGCGACCATCCTTTTTCCGACTAATTAAAAGCGGTCGGAAATCGGTCAACTCAAATTTCGACCGATATCGGTCGGTTTTTTTGGACGAAATTAGCCAGTTTTTTAGTAGTGAGTGCACGGAATTTATACTCTTTAAAGAATTATATTCACTTCGTTTCAATTTATGTGAACATATTTGAGTGGTCACGGATTTTAAGAAAAGAGAGAAGACTGTTGAACTTGTGGTGTAAAATGAGGCACATATATTTTGTGTGGCTATAAATCATTACATAAAGGTAAATTGTATTCAAATAAGAAAATTAATCATTCTTTTTTACACGAACTAAAAAAGAAATAAGTTCACATAGTAGTATTAATAAAATCAAGAAAAGCCAGTTCCCATCTCACACCAACAGGTTCAATACGTAATCAGTGACTAGCAATTTTATCACAAAGAAATGCAAACAGTACTAGATAAATTATAAATAATGTTATTCCCCGAAGCTTACAACTGGTGACTGGTGAGGCCTTTTACAACTATGTTTAGTTGGAAAAACTAATTAGACCATATGAAAATTAAATAATGGACATTCGTGCATTGTGTTATTTACAAAATTAAGCCTAATGGTACGTTAATCTACAAGTTGTAGAGGTTTCCAAGCCGTGGTTGCCGCCAAGGAGGATATGTATAATATTACCGATCTTCTTTATTTTCTTGTTAGAGTTATGGAGATAAAACAACTACATAATTATAATATTAGGTGTATGTTTTGCTTCTTCAGCAATGTATGTGATTACCCTAAAAGCTGGATAACAATTAAATTTATAATATGATTTTAAGGACACGTGATTTCACCAAATACCAATTGATGAATATGAAGATTAATAATGGAAATTGTCAATAAGATAAAGCAAACTAGTGTGACAACGTAATTCAACCCTTGAGCTTGGATGCCCTCGAACTGGTTGGTGCAAGAACAATAAAAAATATGACAAGCTCATGAACAAGAGAGTATAAGCTAAAGAGAAAGTGTTGTTTTGCTTTGATACGCGAGAACAATGTCAATGGATGCAAGATAATTTAGAACCCTCTTTATATAGTAGAGGAATCCTATTTATGGTACAATTCTAATTGCGGAAGTAAATCCCATGATGGGCTAAATAACCGGTCTAACTTGATATGTACTGAGATCTCTGCCACGATCCTTGCCCGATCACGGATATCTCTGCTTTTGGTTATTCAACCTGGCAGGCTTCCTTCGATCTCGCTCGATTTCTTTCTTACTTCGGTCTCGACCACGACTGGTCTTGATCTTGATCGGCCATTGATCCACGAGCTTACCAACCCGTATTTGTACCATGACCCGATATAACCGAGGCCGAGCCTAGATCTTCCACCCCAATTTCGGTCAGTCATACAAAAGTAGGCAAACCCGATTTTGACCATATACAAATAGTCCCCTTGTTTTTTGGAGTGTAATGACAAGAAACGAATTGAGTCCGAGTTCCTTTGCTTGTTCTTCTCAAAGCACCAAGTATTCCAATTTTTTATTATTCCTTGATCACAAAAACAAAATGGCCAAAACATCTAAAATCTTTTCGCAAAAGGAAACTGCTCAGGTTCGGGCAAAGGAGGTTGTCGAGCGCGCCAAGTGTTAGTTTCGGAGGGAAACCCTTGAAAACCCCCATGCTCGGGGCTTTGATCTTTCGACTGGGATCGATGGACCCTGAATGACCATTTGAACTAGAGTTTGAGTAGCTCTTAGGCTTAACAGTCGAATGAGGATTTGCTCGAACTCGTAGTAAAGTTAACCCTTAGGCTTTATCGATAGTCCCCGAGTGAGAGTTTGCTCGAACTCGGGTTAAGATAGCCCTTGTGCTTTTATGATCGTGTGAGGACTTGCTCGAACTCGAAATGAAGTTAGCCCATAGGCTTTATAGTCGAGTGAGGATTTGCTCGAACTCGAAGCAAAGTTAGCCCTTAGGCTTTATAGATAGTCCCCGAGTGAGAGTTTGCTCGAACTCGGGTTAAGATAGCCCTTGGGCTTTTATGATCGAGTGAGGACTTGCTCGAACTCGAAGAGAAGTTAGTCCTTAGGCTTTATATATTGTCCCTGAGTGATAGTTTGCTCGAACTCGAGTTTAAGATAGCCCTTGGGATTTTATGATCGAGTGAGAACTTGCTCGAACTCGAAATAGAAGTATCCCTTAGGCCTGTATTTGTTACGATTTCGCACGTCTCCGATCTGCGTTAACTTTGCCATAGCCTCTTTAGTTTAGAACTTGCCCTTTGGTCTTATTTTCCGTTTCACCTCGAGCTTGCCCGAACTGTCAGTCCCCGAGTGGGGTGACCGTGGCCTGTGAAATTGAGGGTCGCCTTTAAGGTCTTATGGCCTCGAAATTTTAGTAGCTCAATTTCGTTTGTTTTTCAGATGGCAGTCCTCAAGCGTGGGGTTAGTTGTTCGAACTTCCGTCATGATCGGCCCTTAAGCTTGTTTACACAATAGATCAAGAGTATGAAGTAGGACATTTTTCTAAAGGCATGAGATATCGGCAAGGAAAAATAATCCTCTCAATAGATGATTATATATGTGTGCATGTTTGATGTTAGGGCTCGAGTAACCTATATGGGCACGGTTCATTTGACAGTTTGACCCTTACAACATTTTCCTACTCAGACCCCGTTGTCACGAAGTACTTTCCGTGCAACAAAGTAGACATTCGAGGGTAATGCCCCCCCCCCCCGGTACTCGAGGTTTATTATAGGGAACCTCGGATACTGTTGAATTGCTCTAAGTTTGCACGAACAATGGTTGCCTCGTTAAAAACCTCGTCGGAAAAACCCATTTGGGACAAAAACCTGTCTAAGGGAAAAAAGAGTACAACGCGTGCTTTAAGATCCAAAGCTTCGTGTCGATCCTTGTCGATAGCCTGCCAGTGTTAGTCGAAAAAATAGAATGAATTGGAATGGGGTCGTACAATCGTTCGGATTTTTGATATTTAACGTGATCTTTAACAGCATCAAGACCCCGTGAATTTTGATCTCGATCATTTCTCCTCTCATTTCGTGTGAAGCTTCGCCCAGACCCTCTGCCTCTATGGTCTCCGTTGTACGGTTGATATCGATCTCTATTCGACCTCAGCTCTCGATCGATGTCCCTTTTGATCTTATCCATGGGCCTTCTAGGATAAACGGACCCCGAAGGAGTCCCCAGTTGATCATCCTCGACCCTGATCTTCGACTGATATCGATTATGTACGGCGGCCCAAGTTACAACCGGGTACTCGATTAAACATTGCTTCAACTGCTATGAAGCTATGGAACTCTGATTATTGAGACCTTGAGTGAAAGCTTGAACATCCCAGTCATCTGTGGCCGGAGGGAAATCCATTCTCTCCGCTTGGAACCGAGATACGAATTCCCTGAGCATCGCGCTATCTTTATGCCTTACCTTGGAAAGGTCCGACTTCCTCGTTGCAACTTTAATGGCTCCGGCGTGTGCCTTTACAAATGAATCTGCAAGCATAGCAAACAAATCAATAGAATTAGGGGGAAATTTATGATACCATATTAAGGCACCCTTCGATTGAGTCTCCCCCAACTTCTTCAGCAGTACGAATTCAATTTTGTCATCTTCCAAGTCATTTCCTTTGATGGAGCACGTATACGAGGTGACGTGTTCATTCGGATCGGTCGTTCCGTTATATTTGGGAATCTCGGGCATACGAAGCTTCTTGGGGATTGGCTTTGGAGCTGCACTAGGGGGGAGGGTCTTTGTACGAACTTTTTAGAATTTAGTCCTTCTAATATCGGTGGTGACCCTGGTATTTGATCGACTCGGGAGTTGTACTCTTCTACATTTTGTTGTTTTCCTCAATCTTCTTCTCCCCCAATTCGATCCATTTTGTGAGTTCTTTGAGAATCTTCATAATGGCGGGGTCAGTTCGGGATTCATTGGTGTTCGATTTCTCCAGTACAGGTTCGGCTCTATGAACAAATTCTTGTGATGTTTCGAGCTCAATTCTGCTTGATGCTCGATTATGATTTTGGAGCTGCACTATTGTAGTTTGTTGGGTCTGCAACATCTCGAATATCATTTGAAGGCTAATTCCGCCTTCTTCACCGCTCTGTGCATTTTGATCGGCTACTCGAGCATCCCTACAGATGCTATTCTCAGGATATATGCCCAAACTCCCATTAATGTCAATGCGGGACCTGACATCCACTGGGTCTACGATCGGTGGTCCATCGGGGTTGATTGGAGGAACTCCATTTCTCGGGGCGGCGACCTTTCCTTTATGGCCATGGAGACCAAGGTCTTTATCCGTGTGAGTGGGTTCTACTTGAGAATTTGACATGTCAATTCTTGAAATCAAAGACACTCCCGAGAACAAGCGTAAATCAGTGTGTGTTACGAGATTTAATATCATGCAATCATTATTATCCTTAGCCCCAGGGTGTGCGCCAACCTGTTTACCCTAAAAGCTGGATAACAATTAAACTTATAATGTAGTTTTAAGGACACGTGATTTCACCAAATACCAATTGATGAATATGAAGATTAATAATGGAAATCATCAATAAAATAAAGCAAACCAGTGTGACAACGTAATTCAGCCCTTGAGCTTGGATGCCCTCGAACTGGTTGGTGCAAGAATAGTAAAAATATGACAAGCTGATGAACAATAGAGTATAAGCTAAAGAGAAATTGTTGTATTGCTTTGATACGCGAGAACAATGTCAATGAATACAAGCTAATTTAGAACCCTCTTTATATAGTAGAGGAATCCTACTTATGGTACAATTCTAATTACGGAAGTAAATCCCATGATGGGATAAATAACCGGTCTGACTTGATATGTACCGAGATCTCTGCCACGATCCTTGCCCGATCACGAATATCTCGGCTTTCTGTTATTCGACCTGGAAAGCTTCCTTTGATCTTGCTCGATTTCTTTCTTACTTCGGTCTCGACCACGACTGGTCTCTATTTTGATCGACCTCTTACCAGCCCATATCTGTACCATGACCCGATACAACCGAGGCCAAGCCTAGATCTTCCGCCCCGATTTCGGTCAGTCATACGAAAGTAGGCAAACCCGATTTTGACCGTATACAGTATGATCAGTACATGAGAGAAAAATAATATTATAGTCAGAGGCGCATCCATGATTTAAATTCTATGGGTTCAAACTTTAGGGTTCTTAGTATTGAACTCATTATATACTTAAAGTTATGAGTGATCATATCGACAATTATTGCGATTTCACAGAATTTTACAATTATTGCGATTTTAGTGAATTTTTACACATAAATATATACTCCGCATGGAACGTTATGGGTTCAATTCGAGTTGCTGTAGGACTACATCCGCAGGTGATTACAGTGTAATTGTTTTATCCTCCAAAACCCTAACAAGAAAATAAAGATCAGTAGTATACCGTATACGTAGTATATCCTCCTTGGTGGCTACGGCTCGAAAACCTCTACAATTTGTAGATTGATATATATCTTTGACCATGTGAAGCATGGTTTTTGCAAATTAGAGCTCTTCGTGACAACAATTCAGTTCTTCATGGTTTCTACTTTCTAATAGTTCCCACTGTCAAATTCATAAGCTAAAAGCTTGAAACTTTAGCACTAGCAAAGAAGATACGATTTTTACTGTAGCCAGTAAAATATCCTCAGGCCTCGCTCTATCTAATATTAAGAAAAAAATGGAATCAGTTAAATAGAATCATTTAACTGAAAAATAAAGCTGCTCAAGATGTTAGCTAATGTTTACCTCGAAAATGTTTTTAACAATTAAATATAATTTGTGGTTCTAAAAATATATGATTTATTCCAATCCTAGTAGATAAGCAAAAAACATTAAGTGTAAGTAAGAAGAAATGATAACCAAACCATTGTTGTCAAAGGAACGGGGGCCTCGAGGTAAGTTAATAGCAGTAAAATATGAACAATAAATGAAGAATAATAAAGCTGAAGAATAATCTTGAGCACAGAAAGCAAGAGTAGCAGAGTAGAATATTCTATTGCAGTGAATGATCATGTTTAAAAATGATTGGAGTCCTCTTTATATAGGAGGGGAAAATACATTTCGATTTACAATAAAAAATACTATTGGTACAACTGTATAACCGCCTAGTACGCAGCTGTACGAACCAATCCTAGGATTTATGCCTTGACCTATATGCCCTTGAGAAATTCCCGCTTTTTCTTGACTGTCATCGATTTTGCACTGCCTTGAGGTAGGCCGTGTCAGACCTTCAATGTGCTCTCTCGACGTATGCATTCTGAGATCAGGCTCGAACTTTACTTGGAGCCTTCCGAGCTCGGGCTCGGAACGCAACAGAGACTTTGAAATCGGACTCCTCCAATTTCGGCTGTATACAGATAGTCCCCGCGTTTCTTAGAATGAAATGATAAGAAACGATTTGAATTCTCGATCCTTCGATATCCTAGTCATGACGTCAGCCACGTGAGGTCAGCGATTGGTTTGACGGAAAGGTCGCGCGGAGGTCACGTCTGCACAATTCTCGAAAAAACATTAATCAATAATGACTATTGGCCGGCCTTTTAACTTCTCCAACACGCATAGATGACCCCTATAAATACTCCAATCCTTCATCATACTTTTACTTTCTAAAACATCTTCAAATCTTCATCAACTCTTCTCTACAGTTACCCCTTTCTTGTGTTCATCTCTCAACCAGTTTCTTCTTCTTCTTCTGAAATTTCATAGCAAAATGGCCAAGACATCTAAGACAGTCCCCCAAAAAGAGAAGGCCCATTCGTCTTCACGCTCGTCTAATAACAAAATGGTGGTACCTCCTCGCATTGAGGAGTGTACCCCGGGGCCTTGTGACACATCTTCTGATTTCAATTCTGAAAAACCTTCTTCGGTTGCGGGACGATGTGAGCCCATGTCTTGGTACATCATCTTAATAACCAAACTTGAACAAGTGAAGGCGGATTGTCGTTGGGGGGGGGGGGTATGGAGTACAAGTGGATATCCCTTCAACTAAGAAGGACATAACCACTCTCAAAGAGAGTTACCTAAGCGTATATACATACCCATTCACCTTAGGTCCCATAGAACCTTCTTTGCCCCCGCTAGATCCAGTGATCCTCGATTTTTGTCGACAATATCGGGTGACGCTCGGCCAAATCTATCCTTCCTTCTGGCGAATTATTTACCTGATCAGGTATTTTTTGAGTCAGGTCAAGGTGATGCCTTTTACCCTCGACCATTTGATTAGTCTATACAGCTCTTGTCCTTATCGAGGTGGTCTGATAAAATTACAACGTCGATCTTCGAAATCCTTCTTTGCTAACATCGATGAAGATAAAGATCGAGGGTGGATGAGCCACTTCGTTCGAGTCAGGACCTCCGACCTGATTCCTGCTGAAAAGATTCCATTCCCCGATGAATGGAATATGAAGCGTAAATATGGGTTCGTCGAGTATGTTTCATTAATTAAATGTTTTCTCTTTCATTCGAACTAACTCTCTTATGATGAAGCAGCCATTGAGTGGTACCCTGGTGCATTTAAGGTCCTTCCGGGCTGGGTTCAACAGTTGGCTTCCACCTCCACACACGCTAAGCGCATCTGGCGCGACTTGGCCAAAAGCCGATGGGAGGCCAAAAACCATGGTGTGTTTTTATCATTGACATATTTGAGTCCCTTAGTAAAATATCTCTTGAAACTTTTGCGCTTATGTAGGCCTCAAAGATGCTGTTTCAATGAGACCTCCCCCACCTACCGAGGTAGAGACCCCAAAACCTGCTAAAGATAATAAGAGAAAGAAAAGGTCACCGGCTGAGCCCCCGAAGCCCAAGAAAACCAAAGCTCGAAAATCGAAGGTCGATACGGTGGCCTTATCTCCGGAAGCTGCCGAGAGTCTTCGTGCCGAGGACGAAGAGGATGATTACTGCCCGTTAGTGATCAAAGGAAGAGGAAGCACTGATGCTTGAAAGGCTGCTAAGCCGAAGATTGCTGAACCAAAGACTGTCGATTAAGGCTGGCAGGTGGGCGGGGCTTGACCCGGGACCGGACCGGGCCCGCGGGCTAAATGGACTTGTGGGCTAAACGGGTCGGCCCGTGGCGGGTCCGGTCTTGGTGGGATTTAGACCCGTGGCGGGCCGGTCCCTAAGTTTGGAACCGTGAGCCCGGGACCGGCAGGCGGTCCTGGGCCGGTTAAACCAGGCCAAATGGGCCATATGGGCCCAACGGTCAAAAATTTAAAATAAAAAAAAATTATTTAAAAAATGACCAACGGTCAGAATTTTAAATTCTAGCCGTTGGCCCCTTAAATTAGTCGTTTGGCATGTTTAAAAGATAGCCATGTGGCCCCAAACTTTGTTTTAACCCCATACGTTTTATAATTACACTTTTTCCCTATTCTCAACTATAAATACCTCCTTATTCTTTCATTTTTACTTACAAAACCATCAATCTCTCTCAATCTCTATCTACTCTAATTTTTTCTACTATTGCTTACTTTATTATTGCAATTTGTGAAAAATTGTGAAGTTTGTGAATTGAAGTATTCAAGTCTTCAAGTCTTCAACATTATACAATTTTCAAGAAGTTGTTCGTCAATTCGGTAAACTCGTTCCAACTCCTAAGTTTTAATATTATAGTTTTGTTAGTTTAATTTATTTTTCCTTATAATTAATATGGACTTGACTTTGAAAGGAATGTTTGGTTTTAAGGGAAAGGGAAAGGGAAAATCTAAAGTCGGTGAATCTAGTGGCCAAGCTACTACTCCTCCCCCGGCTCCCCGACGTAGACCTGTTACCCGTCCTCCTCCACCTATTATTCTTGATAGTGATAATCCTTATTTTCAATTTACCGATAGTCAGTTTATACATGATCTTACACCAGGTTTACAATTAAATGATGAATATATGAATGTTTTTTATGGTAATCCAACTACTGATTAAAATGATGAGGAAAATTTTGATTTAGATGAAACTCAATCCGATTTAGATGATACACCTACTAGTCCTGTTGTTAACCAAACTGATAATAATCCAAATGATGCCCCCGCTGACCCTCCTGTAGTAACCCCTACTTTTAATAGACAACGTGCTAAACGGAGCGAAACATCTCTTGTTTGGCATTTTTTTACTCAATTAAGAGATCAAAATAAGGCTAAGTGTAAAACTTGTGGGCTGTTGATGTCTCATAAATTTAATGACCACCGTGGCGGTACGGGTAGTTTGAGTAGACACATACTGAAACACCCTGATGCTAAAATTAAATTTCAACAAATGAAAGCTCAGCAAGAGGGGACAAGTGTAGGTACTCAGGTTAACCCTAGTACTGGGTCAAATCTAGTTCAACCAGGAATTAACACTGTCACCAGTGGCATTTTATATTACGACCAAATAAAGATCGTGAAGAATTTGGCAAAAATGGTTACTGTTATGTGCTTACCATATAGTTTTCCCTCTAACCCTCACTTTGTCCATTATATTAGAAGAATTTTTAATCCTACTTATAAAGGATGGCCTCGCACAACCGTAAAGGCTGATATTTATAAATATAAACATGAATATGAACAATATTTGCACTATTTATTTACTCATATTAGTAATCGTGTTTCTATTACTACTGATATTGGTAAGAGTAGTAATGACTTTGATTATCTTACTGTTACTGCTCATTGGATTTATGATGAATGGATAATGCAAAAGCACATTATTGCTTATAGAATAATTACTTCAAGTCACACATGTAAGTTTATTGCTAAGACAGTTGCAAATATTTGTAGATATTTTTGCATTAGAGATAAAATAATGACAGTTTCAATGGATAATGCTTCTAGTAACACTAATGCTATAGGCATTCTCACAACTACACTAAGTCCTGCATTAGTAATTTTTTCCATGTTAGATGTATTTGTCATATTTACCATTTAATCATCGGTGATGGTTTGAAAACTTTAAATGCTGAAATTGCAAAGGTTAAATTCGCTCTTCATTGGCTTTTTTATGCAAACCGTAGAAGTAGAGTTAGAGAATATTATAAAAAATGTGATGAATTTGGCCTTAGAGAAAGAAAGGTTCCTAAACCTTGTCCCACTAGGTGGAATTACTTGTATGAAAGTTTAGTTGTTGCATATGAATATAGAAACCCAATAAGCGCAATGTATAATGCTCGTGTTGGTGGTAATGACGACGACGATGGTCACCTTACAAATCAAGATTGGGCTAATGTTAAAATTCTTCNTTATTTACTCAATTTTCAGAGGGTGGGGTAGTTTACCAAAATGCTATTAATGATATGAAAGATAAGTTTAAAAAATATTTTTTCCATATCCGTCTTTATGGTATTGCAGCCATGTTAAATCCTACCATGAAATTTGGAGGTCCTCACTATTGGTATAGTCAAATTTATAATGCTTTACCACTTTCACCTGAGGAATATGCTACACTTAAAGATGAAAAAGCCTCAATTAAAATAAATGCTCAAACAATTTATAATGCTTATCAACTAGCATTAGATCATCCTAGACCAAATGTTCCAACTCCTACCTCGTCTAGCTCGCAGGTTCCTAAAAGATCTGCGGGGCTAAAAGCACTTAGTTCTTGGACGGGGTTCAGGGGTTCTCAAGGTGATAATATTGGTGATAGTTCACAACTAAATGAGCTTCAAGTTTATTTGTCGCAGGAACTTGAATCAGAGAATCCGGACGGCACCTTCAATGATTTGGAATGGTGGAAGGACAAAGAAAAATACTACCCGGTTCTTTCAAGGATGGCTCGAGATATTTTAAGTATTCAAGCTTCAACAGTGGCATCGGAGAGCGCTTTCAGCCAAGCGAGACTTCAAATCGGTGATCATAGAGCGTCTATGAGGGAGAGCTTGGAAAAATCAGTACTCTTCAGAGATTGGATCCGTTCGGAAATAAAAAATTTTGGACTTGCTGAATCACAACCGGATATAGACGAAGCTTATGAAGAAATGTTAGCGGAACTTGCGGAGGATGTTACTTCGCCCGGAAGCGGTGATGAAAAAGCTTCTTTCCCGCCACCACCAACGGAAATTCCTCCCAACCTTGAAGGATTTATGAAATTTGTTAGAGATACTATGTAGATTAATATGTAACTTGTATTTTGGCACATTTTGATTAGTTTTTTTTGCCTTTTAATGGTGGTATTAGTACCTTAGTTGTGCTCATTCCATTGGGGGGAGGAAGACTAAGAAAGATATTGTCATTTTTTTAAATGTCGTATTAATAAACATTATAAGGCATTTCCTTGAATATTTGTGTTTACACTTGAATTACAATACTTAAGTCATAATTATATAATATTATTTACAATAAATTATCTTAGATAATATAATATAATTACATAAAACAAAATTGTAACTCTAGAATCACACTATATTTTTTGTGTTTAAACTTGAATTACAAGACATAAGTCATAATTATATAATATTATTTACAATAAATTATCTTAGATAATATAATATAATTACATAAAACAAAATTGTAACTCTAGAATCACACTATATTTTTTGTGTTTAAACTTGAATTACAAGACATAAGTCATAATTATATAATATAATTTACAATAAATTGCCTTAGATAATATAATATTAATACATAATTTTTTTAAAATAGCCAACGGCTATAATTTCAAAAACTAGCAGTTTGGCATTTTTAAAAAATAGTCATTTGGCCCCCAAACTTTGTTTTAACCCCAAAATTTTTAACATTACATTTTGTCCCTATTCTCAACTATAAATACCCCCTCATTCTTTAATTTTTACTCACAAAATTATCAATCTCTCCCTACTCAAATTCTCAACTCAAGTTAAATCATGCCCGGTGATTCTAGAGTTAGCCCATTTGTTCAGGAACACTATAATGTGGTAGAAGAAAATGAAAATTTTTACATAGTAAAGTGCAAGACCTGTGGTCGAGTCTACACTTGGCGTCCAAAGTTGGCGGGCACAGGCTCTTTAAGGAGGCATATAATAAAGATTTGTCTTGCGCGTTCTCTAGACATTCGTATTTAAGATTTTAAGTTTATTTCAAATAATTTGTGTTATTTTAAATTTATTAGACGTATTATGCTTAATGTTGTAGTTTGTTAAATTAATTTGAAGTATTATTAATTTATTATGCAATGTTAGTGTAAGATTGAATATCTCTTTACTATTTTTTGTGTTTAAATATGAATTACAAGATTTATGTCTTAAGATTTATAAAATATTGCCTTACATAAAAAAAAAATTAAAAACATAGCCCGGGCCCGTTTAGGCCTGTTTGGGCCCGTGGGCCCGCCCCACTTAGGCCCGTAGTGGCCCGGTTCCACCCATTTGGCCCGTGACCATTTAGCCCGGGCCCGCCTAACCCAAGACCGCTAGAGCCCGTACTCGTTTAGCCCGGCCTGTTTGGCCCGGGCCCGACCCAGATTATAGCCCTACTGTCGATGCGGTCCAATCTCGAGTTGAGGAGATTCTTGAGTGGGGTTCGAGCAAAGTAGTCCTCGAACCGACAAATAACCAAAATACGCCTTGTGTCGAAGGGCACTTGGTCAATGAACTCGGAGAACAAAACCCTGAAGCTCCCCGAAGGCGAGAGAAGGCCCCGATTGAGACACTCAGGGTCATTAATGTAGATGACTCTCCACCAGGTCCGTCATTTTCTCTAGGGAAAATACGGGATGTTCCGGCGGCTCACTTCAAAGATCTTGAATATTGGAACTCTGACACCTCCAAGGTATTTCCTTTTCGTTATTTGAAACTAAGATTGATTTTTTATGTTTACCAACAACTGCTTTCTATCGGGTAAAAGTAAAACATTCACCCGCAATTTCTTCTTTGCAAAAAGGAGAAGACCAATTGATAAAGGTCGGGATCAGTCTAGTTGGATGATCAATCGTATCTGTGTCTGAACTTAAATGTAAAAGCGATTTGTTTCTGTCAAGCCCCGATTTGCTCAACAACTGATCAAATGATCAGTATGTTACTAAACTTCATGTCCTCCTCAATTCTTCTACTTTCTGTAATTTGTTTTTTGTAAAGCCAAGAAAAAATGAGCTTCTACTGATATGAGAGAAGGAGGTGGCAGTGGTGTGTGTGTCGGTGTGTTAGGAGGCGGCGGGTAGTAGGGTTGTTGGGGTTCTATCTGTAAAAGTTAATAGGGTCTAATAAATTGTCCAGATTCGAAAATCTCTTTTGGGCTTATGTCATACACATCTTATGTTTAAGTCTTTAGACTAGTTCAATAATTGCATAGTATTAATTACGTGACACACATTTTCGCTTTAGTGTTAAGTTTCTTAATTCGGTGTAGAAACATTGGGGCAAGATTGAGTTTGACCTGAGGAGGGGGTTATAACTTGGGCTACAGTTAGTTGGTGGTTATGTTTTCTTTTTACTTTGCTTTTCTTTTACTTCCTTAGTTGTTTAGAGTTGTTGACTGAGTTAAAAAGGTACAGGAAGCAAAAGGCATAATGGCCAGGTTGCTAGGACTGTTTAATGAGTAACTTGCAGTGAGTGGTTTACGTTATATGTCAGTTGCTAGTTGAGACAAAGACAAATCTTTTCTTGGCTGTGAATTCCAATGTGCATTATGTTATAGGGAGTAGTGGAGATGCTTCACTTCGTATTTAATGATCTCTGTTCCCAAAGCTAGGTTCTGCTGCTAATGCACGAACCTCTCAGACCACCTTAGATGGTAGTCCTTGATCCAGGTTCCAGGTTCTTGCACAAGTATTCCAGGATCCAGGTTCTTGCACAAGTATCCTATTACTTGTGTAAATATAGATACATGCAAAACTTTGTTTATTGGCTAAAAGAAAATAACTAGCATTATAGATACTATGGATTTGTTTGACTCCCTTATTTTGTAGGACGAAACAAGTTCAATTTTTGGTACTGATTACAGTACCTTCTTGGTTCCGTTATTGAATAAAATTACCTTACCTTATCAAAAAATTTGTATTAACCTGTAAAGCTGCAAATCAATCTAACAGGAAGCTTTTCTATAAACTTATTTACAGACACATAAATAACTTTTTTTTCCTGCGATACTAATGCTCTGGTATGATCGTATAGTGAATATTAATGCCTGGATGTACAAACACTAATCTCATTAAAAAAATCTCAACTTTTATTTATAATACCTTTTGTCATCGTTAAATTCGTCTTGACAATCTTTGCTTCTTTATTTGCAGAAAACGTCCGAAACCAATATCGAGAATCAAAAAAAGTTGAAGCATCCACACACTGCTGGCAAAACAAGTTTTGCTCGAATTATCGAGGTTTGATTTTTTCTCTTATTTTTCTTAAAGTATGAATTTGCTAACTTTGCATGAAAAGATTATTATACCAGTTTTCATAGTACTAGGAAAAAAAGAAGGAAATGGATGATACTTCGGATACTCTATAAAGTAAGGACATCTTTGTGGCTACAAGAAAAAGAAAACCGGGTCGAGTATACAAAGGCTCTTATGAGAATACAATTAGTAAAATATTAAGAAATTTCTAATTTAAAGTTTGTCGTGATTATTGTTCTTAATTATCGACTTAGTTTTATTTACTTAAACTTTGTTCTTTTGCATTTGGTTTGTAGGCTAAAATGGATAGAATACAATCAACTCAAGAAAGTGGAGATGGCAGTGATTCAGTTGACGCGTTTGTATCGTACATGGGACCTGAGCACCCAGGTCGGGTAGGATTGTATGGACGGGGAGTTAACAAGACTATGTTAAAAAAGAAAAAAGGAGATTTTGGATCCTCTCTAAATGCTACTGATGAGAGAATGGAACAAAAAAAATGGAGGAAATGGAAGAGGATGCAATAAAAATTGTTGGAAAAGCTCAATGCGGAAAAGGAAAAAATGCTAGACGAGCTCAATGCTCAAAAGGATGCTATGGAACAAGATATTACGATGATTGTCGTTACACGACTTCAACGTCTCAACCCCGATTTAAGACTTGATTCTGACATGCTAATATTCAGTGCTCGTGCAAGTGGTGAAGTTTCTTCTGCACAACAAGGTGCTATTCATACAATCAATCATCTATCCGCTGGCAGTAACAATCAAGGTTAGTCCATAGCAAATGTTACACGTCTTCTCTTTCCTCTTCTTCTCCTCTTTTTTAGGACCTCAATTGTGAACTACCATAGGAAGCCTAGTAAATGCTCTCTACTTAAATACTTTAACAAATTCTCTATTCTCCTTTCTTTCTTTTTAACTTTTGCTCGAGTACCATAGGAAGTCTAGTAAATGCTCTCTGCCTAGTAATAGCTTTTCGTAGCTCTTTAAGATGATACAGTTGAACCATGATACATTTCTATACTAGATGATAGTAGGTGGCTTCTTATATTAAGTTGGGAGAACAAGAGAACATGTAGGAGCATATTTCACCAAGAATTTGGCCAGCACGAGTGGATATTGTGATAAGTTTTATAATTCTGCGTGTGGAAAATATTGTAAGGATGTTTTAGAGAGCAGCATCAGCTTAAGAGCCAGGCTTGTCCTTTTTGCACTTTCTGCTTTTAAATGACCTCTGGTGGAATGTTTCAGCCTTTGATCACTTAACACCTGTACAAATTTGAATCTGTATCTTTCGTTTGAAATAATTGAATATGTATCTTTCGTTTCCTATATAGTTTCTTTTAGAAACTAATATAGATGGTTAAGAGTTCGGAAAGGGAGTTCCATGGCTTTGAAAAATAGAAAACTATGCAAACTACTGAAACCTATTAATCACCAACTTATTATAAAGCAAAAAGGCTTAGCTTATAGCTTTTTGATTTGCACCAGACTACCAGTGATCCGTAGTCAAATAGATTGAGTAAGATTGCTCTTCTTACAGCTAGTTCCTGGAGGGAAAATTAATTAAATAGCAAAGAAGATTACGATCACATTGTATCTTCAGTTGGCTACTTCTGGAGTCCGGTAAATAAAAGCAAGCATGTAGATATATACGAAGTTTAAGAATTTCTTTAATTAGGTGAAGCTTTTTATTGTTCCTATCCAATGTCAATGTGTTTTCCAGACGGATTAGACTCAGCGGCTCCAGTTCCTGTCACCACTGGAGGACTGAGAAATTGGTGAATAAAGAATCTGATTCCTAAATTAACTTTACTGTATATAGGTCAATAAAGTCTTCATGCATGAAGATGGCAATATGCTCTCTGTCTTATGTTTTCCTTTTTTCTAGCAGTACTATCTTCCATCCAATAGTTCTTTTACTGCTCCAAACCATCCTTCAGAGCAATAAATGTTTGGGTTCCTCGTGCATTGTATTTTTGCTAAGTGCCT
The DNA here is from genome assembly GCA_005239495.1 of Nicotiana undulata. Classification (NCBI taxonomy): domain Eukaryota; kingdom Viridiplantae; phylum Streptophyta; class Magnoliopsida; order Solanales; family Solanaceae; genus Nicotiana; species Nicotiana undulata. Next base: position 15,104 of record ML299680.1, on the reverse strand, counting down.
TGGACATTGCAGAACTCGGATGTAACAGAATCCGTATACTTTAGTGCTTGTTATGGTTAGAAAGCTTGAATCATGTGAGGCAAATTTGCTTTGTGTTATATAATGTTAACTTTAACATTAACTGGTTAGACCTTCTAATTTGCTAGTCTCAAATATGATGTTCTTTCATTAGATTGTAATATATGGTGCTTCTTGAATTTAAAATGATTGAATCATGTGAGGGAAGTACAGAAGCTACCAGCAACTTGGTATTGTTGGTAAAGCAAATGAAATTTGGAGACTATAAGCATGTATAATTCGTGATGTTATAGTTGTGAAGTTAAGATTTTGATTTGTTTGTCTATAAGCCTAATTGTTGTTGTACTGAGAATTTGCAAATCCTGGATGAAATTTTTTTGTTGTTTCAGTTTCATCAGAATATGTTTGTCTGCTGATCAACTAAAGGACAAAGATGGATAGGATTTTTGTGTTACTGTCGTTTTAGAGGTCACTGAAGTTGTCTTGTAGTTCTAACAGGAAACTTAGACAATGGAAGGTAGGATCCAGACACAAGGCTGACAGTGTTCTTGGCTTCATAAACTTGTATTTATATTTATCTTTGGTCTGAGCATAATCCATTTTTCAAATCTCACTTTATACTCTTTTGTAGGTGGAGTAGATGAAGAGATGAAAGACAGAGGCAGTGATGAAGATGACCTTACTTGAATTTTGAATTGTTGATTGTTGTAGATGCATATGGCGGTTTCTAGAAATGTTTGTTATCAAAACATTTTAAAACTTTTGATCTTGAAATATCAAATGTATGTTATTGGTTATTTCATCACTATCTATGAATTTATTATTAGCTTATTGGACAATTTGGATTATGAATAGTTTCATTTTGCTATTTATATAAATTTTAGTGTTTTGTAGTTTATTGTATATATATATATATATATATATGTAAATCTTTATTTATAATAGGGGCATTATTAGCAATTCATTTAAATTGATACAGCTAACAAAACCGTTGCCACAGGACTTGCAAACCGTTCCAAAATAATATAAAAACCGTTGCAATAGGTAGTCCAACCGTTGCCATAGGACATGCCAACCGTTCCAAATAACTAAACACCAGTTCAGTATGTCATAGAACCGTTGCCATAGGACCTGCAAACTGTTCCAAAATAATCTAAAAATCGTTGTAATAGGTAATTCAACAGTTGCAATATCTTAAAGAAATCGTTGCCATTTATGTAATACTTGTAACATTTTAATAGATATAGTAACGGTTATTGACCATTGCATTTAACTTTATGGTAACGGTTATTAACCGTTGCTGTTGACCAGACTAATCATTCCAACAAGATGAGTGAAAACTGTTGCGATAGACTGTCTATAGCAACGGTTATCTAAACCGTTCCATAAGCTCTATACACCTATGGTAACAGTTTACTTACCTATTGGAACGGTTTTCCATGCGTTTCCATAGGCCAATTTTCTGGTAGTGCTAAGATATGAAGACTCCCGACGTGGGGGCATCCCACGGAGAGAATGATATATTTGAAGAATGCTTCGTCGGGGTTGAGGAAGGCCCCGATATCGATGCCTCATTCATTTTTGAAGAAGTTTAGAAGCTTCAAAAACATGTAATCTCTGACTTAACAACTGTATTTTGAGTTTTGATTCTTGTTTTTCTGACCTCCTTCCTTTGTGTTTCAGGCCGTGATGCTCTTCAACCAAGCCGTTTCCAAATCAGGAGCTGAGCTGGCTCATTGTGAGGATGAGTTTAGGAAGCTCATGTCAGAGTCGGATGAGCTCAAGGATCTTTACGCAAAAAGGGAGGGGGAACTCAACGACCTTCGAGCAACTTCGGAGAAGGCGTCCCAAGAGCGATCCGAGTTCGCGGAGCAGTTAATATAGCCTTTGAGGGCTTATTTTAAGCTTACTCGTTTTAGTGTCTAATATCTCAACTTGATTCTTGCAGCTCAAGTAGAAGGATGACCTGGTGGGGAAACTTCAGGAGGAGCTTAGGGTCAAAGATGTCGAGATCCTCGAGTTGAAGCAACACATTGATGATATGGCCTCCGATAAGGATACTCTTTGAGAGAAGCTGACCTCGGTTGAGCACCAACTTCAGGGTGCAAAGGAAGAAAGTCATAAACATAAGGACCTTCATACTGAGTTGGACACAGAATAATCTTAAGTCTTGTTTGAAGCTGATGCAATCATGATTACATATTGGACCGATGCTGCTGTTGCCAATGCCCGAGCTAAGAAGCAACCGATGCGTCTGAGCTTAAGTTAACACGAGCCATCAATCAAGATCGACTGTAATCTAGAAGGCAAGCCCTCGAGGAGGTGCGATTCTAAGGCGTTGATCTTTCTACCAAGATTAAGAAGGTGAAGGCCTTGGAAGAAGAGGCAGCGGCATTGCTCTCTTCTGATGAGGATTCTGCCAGTGACTCAGACAGTGGGGGGGACGAAGACGAAGTCCCCGAGGAGGAAGAGGTTGTCGATGATCAGGCTTCCGAATGTCAAGCCGTTGAAGATGCAACTCCTGAGAGAACTACCTCCGATCGAGTGACCCCGACAGTAGACTAGGCTTCTTTCATTTTCCTTCTTTTGTGTAAAGGCTTCGCGTGGGAGCTTTGTAAATATAATTTTGGGAACACCATCTGAATATAAAAGAATCTTTTGTTTCATCTTTGTTTTGCGTTAATTCCTGTCTTTCCTTTACCTTTGGAATGAGATTTGGTGTTGTTGACGATCAGTCCGATGTATTGGACTTAGAATATAATACCCTTAGGTTTCGTGATCAACGATCTATAATAGGTGACCACTTAGGGTCCGATCTTCGAACTAAGCTCGGGATTTTCGAGTCCGGACTGGAAAAGGTCTCGAGCATGGTGTGCTTTGGCCTTTAAATTCTCTAAGTATTGTCCCTTAGGCTTTAAAACATCAGCCCTTAGGCTCTTTAGGTTGGCCCTTAGGCTCTTACATATCGGCCCTTAAACTCGTAAAAATCAGCCCTTAGGCTCTTTTTAGATTGGGTCAATTCAACCTCCAAAATGGCTAGAATTTTCCCTCTTTCTCGCTAAAGACTTAGTAAAAATTTTATTATTCCTTGGAATGTTTTTATATTCGTTCAATTTTTCGATGGTTCGGCTGATTGGAACCTCGTTTGCAAGTTGATGTGCAACGATAATTGAATACCTCTTGGGGTTTTCTCGAAGGCTGATATTTTCGAAGCCTTCACATTATTCGGGGGCTGATTTTATCAAAGCCTTTTTTCTTTTTCCAAGGGTAGCTTGATTTAACCAGTTTTTTCGAAGTATTTGAAGGCCTTTAGTTTTATGGCGGATGTCGAACGTCTCTGAGTCGCATTATTTCGGTCGTAGCCTTTTCATATGACTGTAGTATTTTATATGGTCATAGCCTTTAGTCCCCGAGTGAGATGGTCTTGACCTTGATATTGGGGGGATGCCTTCTTTAAGGTCTTATAAGTTCGAGTTAGCTTCATTGAGGTCTTATAAGTTCGAGTTTGCCTCATTGAGGTCTTGTAAGTTCGAGTATGCCTCGTTGAGGTCTTATAGACTTGAGTTTTGATGGCTCGACGTGTTGATTATCGATGACAATCCCCGAGTATTCGAGTATATTTGGCCCTTGATCCGTTAAATGTGAAAATAGTAGACTTCTTTGAGGCACAAATTATTTTGATATAATAAGAATGCTTCTTTGAATAATCAGTGCATGCGTACATGTTTTTTCCATGGGGGGCTCGACTATACTATATGGACACGGTTCATTTTTGACCATTTGGCCCATTACAACATTCTCCTATCGAGACCCTCCTTGACATGGCTTGTTTTCTTCAAAAATGTATCCTCCGAGGGTGATGCCCCTCAGTATTGGAGGTTGATTGAAAAAAAGCCTTGAATACTTGTTGAGTTTTCCTTGGGTAGCATATAGGTGTTGCCTCGTTAAAAACCTTGCCGGTAAAACACATTTGGGATAAAACCCGATCTAATGGAGAAAGAGTGAAATGCATGCTTCAAAACCCAAGGTCTTCGAGTTGAAAGGTGCTTCGATATCTCGAATCGAACACCTGTAAGGAGTTAGTATAAAATATAGACGAAAAGGGGAGAAGGTCATACCTCAGCAATAATAGTGTTTGAGCAACGATATGTTCCAATTGTTTGGTAGTGCCAAGTTTATAGGATCCTTTGCCCACGACTCCGAGGACACGGTACGTTCCCTCCTAGTTAGGGCCTAGCTTTACTTCATTTGGGTTTCGAGTATTGAGGGTGACTTTTTTAAGAACTAAGTCCCCCACTCCGAAGTAGCGGAGGTATGTTCTTCTGTTGTAGTACCTTTCAATACTTTTTTTTTGAGCAGCCATTCGAACTAATACGGCCTCACGTTTTTAATCTAGCAGCTTGAGGGAGGTGTTCATGGCCTCGTTGTTCGAGTGCTCGGTTGTATGTTGGAATCTGATGCTCAGTTCCCCGACCTCGACTAGGATTAGTGACTCAGACCCATATACTAAAGAAAATGGGGTCTCCCTCGTGCTCGACTTCGAAGTTATTCGATATTCCCATAGTACTTCGGGCAACACTTCTATCCATTTCCCCTTCGCATCATCTAACCTCTTCTTTATGTTTTTGATGATAGTTAGGTTTGTGGACTTGGCTTGACCATTTGCACCTGGGTGATAAGGCGTTGATATGATCCTTTTGATTTTATGGTCTTCGAGGAATTGTGTTACGTTGCTGCCAATGAACTGCTTCCCATTGTCGCATGTTATCTCGGAGGCAATCCTGAATTGGCATATGATGTGGTCCCATATGAAGTTGATGACTTCTTTTTCTCTTATCTTATCGAATGCTTGCGCTTCTACCCATTTTGAGAAGTAGTCAGCCATAAATAAGATAAATCTAGCTTTACATGGCGCCGTTGGTAGGGGGTCGACGATGTCCATCCCTTATTTCATGAATGGCCATGGGGATAGAACTGAATGGAGTTGTTCTCCAGGTTGGTGGATCGTTGGTGCGAACCTTTGACATTTGTCACACTTTCGAATGAACTCTTTTGTATCTTTTTCCATGCTATCCCAGTAATACTGCGCTCTCATCACCTTTCGAACCAAAGAATTAGCACCCAAATGATTCCCACAAGTGCCTTCGTGGATTTCTCGTAGCACATAATCAGTGTCCCCTAGTCCAAAGCATACTACCAGTGGTCCGTCGAAGGTCCTCCTATACAATGTTCCATTCTCGTCGAGTGAAAATCGGGTTTCTTTGGCTCGGAGGGCCCTTGATTATTTTGGGTCCGTGGGGAGCTTCCCATGTTTCAAGTACTCGACGTACTTATTCCTCCAATCCCATGTTATACTTGTTGAGTTAATTTCTGCATGACCCTCATCGATCACCGACCTTGATAGTTGTACGACAGTCCTCGGAACTATGTCATCTTCTTCAACAGATGAACCCAAGTTTGCGAGTGCATCGGCCTCACTGTTCTGTTCTCGAGGTACTTGGACCAGGGTCCACTCTTTGAAGCGATGTAGTGTCACTTGAAGCTTCTCTAAGTACCTTTGCATCTTATCTTCTTGAACCTCGAAGCTTCCATTTACTTGGTTTACCACCAAAAGAGAGTCAGATTTTACCTCGATGACCTCTGCTCCCAGGCCCTTGGCTAATTCGAGACCTGCAATCATGGCCTCGTACTCGGCCCCATTGTTATTCAATGAAGCTGCCCGTAGGAGGTTTTAGAACTATACCGATCCCAGACCCTTTCACATTCGAGGCACCGTCAGTGAAGAGGGTCCATACCCCCGATGACGTACCCGCTTTTAACAAGAGTTCCTTTTCTACTTCGGGCACGAGGGCAGGCGTAAAATCGACCACGAAGTCCGCCAAAATTTGAGACCTTATAGCCGTTCGGGGTTGATACTTGATATCATACCCTTCGAGTTCGATTGCCCATTTAGCCAATCCGACCGATAATTTGGGCTTATGCAAAATGTTTCGAAGTGGATATGTAGTTAGTACACATATAGAATGGCATTGAAAATACGGTTTCAACTTGCTAGATGCACTTATTAATGCAAGGGCTAATTTTTCTAAATGCGGATACCTAGTTTCAGTGTCTCCTAGGATCTGACTTACATAATAGACAGGAAATTGCGTACCTTGCTCTACTCGAACCAACACGCCACTTATCTCTACCTCAGACACGGCCAAATACAAATACAGTGTCTCGTCCTCCTTCGAAGTATGAAGAAAGGGCGGGCTCGAGAGATACCGTTTTAATTCTTCCAGGGCTTGTTGACACTCCATAGTCCACGTGAAGTTGTTTTTCTTCTTGAGTGGGGAGAAGAAATGATGGCTATGATCTGAAGACCTTGAGATAAACCGGTCAAAGGCAGCTATCCTTCCGGTTAGCCGTTGTACAACTTTTACATTGTTCACGACGGTAATTTCCTCGATAGCTTTGATTTTGTCGGGGTTGATTTCAATCCCCCTGTTCAACACCATGAAGCCCAAGAATTTTCCCGAGCCGACTACGAAAGCGCACTTCTCGGGGTTGAGTTTCATGTTGTACTCTCTTAAGATATCAAACGTTACCTGCAAATGGGTCAAATGGTCCTCTGCGCAGGGACTTAACTAGCATGTCATCATTGTAAACTTCCATAGATTTACCTATTTGATGTTTGAACATCTTATTAACTAGGCGTTGATGTGGTTCTCCCGTATGTTTTAGCCCAAAGGGCATTACATTTTAGTAATGCGTATCATACTTCGTGATGAACGAAGTCTTTTCCCGATCCTCCGGGTTCATTTGAATTTGATTGTACCCGGAGTAGGCATCGAGAAAAGTAAGGATCTCATGGCCAGCCTGGCGTCGATCAATCGATCGATGTTAGGCAGTGAGAAAGAATCTTTAGGGAATGCTTTGTTCAAATCTTTGTAATCTACACACATTCTAAGTTTATTTGCCTTTTTATGGACTACCACTGCGTTATGTATCCATTCATGATACTTTACTTCCCTAATGGATCCTATTTTGAGAAGTTTAGTTACCTCATCTTTGATGAATGCATGTTTTACCTCGGACTGAGGTCTCCTTTTTTGCTTCACCGGTTTGAACCTGGGGTCGACGCTTAGTCGATGGGTGGTTATCGCCAGTGGGATCCCTGTCATATCTAAGTGGGACCAGGTGAAGCAATCAATGTTATCAATAAGAAATTTAATAAGCTTTTTTCTGAGTTCGGGGGTTAATCCTGTTCCCAGGTATACCTTTCGTTCTGGAAGATGGTCGATCAATACAGCCTGCTCAAGTTCTTTGATTGTGGACTTTGTTGCATCTGACTCCTCGGGGGAAACGAATGCTCGAGAGGTGAGGAAATCTTCTTCTTCGTCCTCGACCACCAGTTCATCAGGCTCCTGTCCATCGGGCTCAACCGAGGGTATGGCTTGGGCCATCTAGTATCCCTAATTTTGCCGATGGCTAATACGTTGTCTGAGGCATCAATGTTGAAGTTGTATTCTGACAATCGGGGTGCCTCTACCGGTCCCGAGTGCCTGTCGAACCCGGTCTTACTCATGAGTCCCCGAGAATTCTGACCTCGATCTACTCTTCGATCATTTCGAGGTATGTTGCGCCTCGAAGTGTTCCTTCTGTCTTCGATGTGTGGCTGATATCTTTCCTTGTTCAACCCTTGCTCCCTTTCTGCACTCCTCGATTCCTTTGCTAGTAGTCTGCTTGGATAAACTGAGCCCGAGGGGATTCCCAACTGGTCATCCTCAACCCTGTTTTTTGACTGGTACCTGTTATGCACATCCGCCCAAGTCACGACGGGATACTTGATCAAGTTTTGTTTCAGCTACCTCGAAGCTATCGAGCTTCGTTCATTCAGCCCCTGAGTGAAAGCTTGTACGGCCTAATCATCGGAGACTGGCGGTAACCCTATTTTCTCCATATGAAAATGGGAGACGAACTCCCTCAACATCTCGCTCTCTCTTTGCTTAATTTTGAATACATCAGACTTCATTGTTGAAACCTTTATGGCACCAACATGTGCCTTTACAAATGAGTCTGCCAACATGGGAAACAGATCAATAGAATTCGGGGGGAGGTTATGATACCACATCTTGGCCCCTTTAGATAGTGTTTCTCCAAATTTCTTCAATAAAATAGACTCGATCTCGTCGTCTTTCAAGTCATTCCTTTTTATACCACAAGTATATGTGGTGATGTGCTCATTGGGATATGTGGTCCAGTTGTATTTTGGGATGTCGGGCATCCGAATCTTCTTCGAAATGTGCTTCAGAGACGCACTCGGTGGGAATGGTTTTTGTAATAACTTCTTCGAATCAAGTCCTTCCAAGACCGGAGGTGCTCCCGGGATCTGGTCGACCCTCGAGTTGTAGGTTTCTACTTTCTTATCGTTGTCCTCTATCTTCTTTTATCCCGACTCGACCCTCTTAGTGAGTTCCTCGAGCATCCTCACGATGGCGGGGTCAGTTCCTGACCTATTATTGCTTGATCTTTCTGGAGCTGGCTTAACTCGACGAGCTGTTTCTAGTCCTGCTGTGCTCAGAGTCTTTTGTTGACTCTGTAACTAAGTGATATCAACTTGTTGTGCTTGCAACATTTCAAAGATTACTTCTCGGCTGACTTCTTCTCGAGCCCGTGTTCTTTGCGCGTCAAGGTGGTCCCCTCCACGTACATTCCCTTCAATATCAGTGCCCAAATCGACGTGCAAAGCAATATGAGAACCAACGTCGACTGGGTTAGGTGCTGGTTCTACCCCAGGGTTGAGCGGTGGTACACCGGCTCCTGAAGCTGTTGCACTGTTTTCTCCATGGAATCTGAGACCGTCGCTTCCATGTGATTTTGCGGAGTTAGACATATTTTGACATGAAAAAAAAGAACGGACAAGAAAAAGTGTGAAGACTAACGTGTGTTATCAGAAAAATAGCACCAAAATAATCACTATTATCTTTAGTCCCACGGTGGGCTCCAAACAGTTTACCTCGAAAATGGTTTTAACAATTAACTATATTTTGTGTTTCTAAAATGTTGAATCAAGTCACTGCATGGTTTTGAAGAATGAAAAATGACAACACGGTTGAACCAGGTCCATCAGGGCAAACATACTCAAACAGACCAGTTGGCACGAGAAGAGTCCATGCGCAAGAGATGAACATCATCTCTGAACTAAGAGGTTATCTCCTAAGCAAAAAGGTTGCAAATTGATAAGGAGATGGAATTCGAATTCAGGTAGGACAGAATCAAGATCAAGGAAGTTGAGATAAACACAAACTCTTCCTCCAAGGAAGAGTTGCATGAGAACGAACAACAACTTCTCAACTATTGATTCTATAAATTGTTGAAGCATTCCTACTGAAGAATTTGCGCACAAACACAGAAGTGAAACAAGAATTGAAGGCAAAATTACCAAAGCAATTTTGCAAGCAGTTCGTGTGAAGAATCCTTGTGCGACTCAAATGCTACTTGAACCAGCTCGAAGAACCAATTCCATCTGTTGTCTTTTGAGTCTAGTTGTTTGTATTAGGTGTTTATACATTGTATCTTTTGGCTTAATCTAGAAGCAATTGTAATAGGTACACAGTGTTCAAGTTAGATTTAACTTGAAGTGTGTCGCAAAATAGCTAGAGGCTAGTTTGCCACAAAGGGATTAGAGTTAGTCCTTAGGTTTACAAAAGAGTTTATTTTCTAAATTTTGTTTGGCTCATTGACATAGTGAAGAGTTTGGGAAAATCCTACTGGGAAGTAGGTCGTGATTTTCTCACCTTTTGAGCCAGGTGTTTTCCACGTAAAATTGTTGTGTTCTTTTTTTCTGCAATTACTTTTTCGCAAACTTTAGAAGTTGGAAAACCAAGAAGAACCAGGTTCTTCTGTAGAGACTGCACTCGAAAATTGGACACCACAAAAATCACCCCCTCCCCTCTTGTGTGGTATTGACGTATAAAGCATCAATTAGTATCAGAGCAGGTTATCCTTGAAAAAGGCTAACACCTTGGAAAAGATCAAAATGATTGCACCACCTGGAAACTGGGAGGGTAAATCAACTGCAAGGCCACCACTCTTTAATGGCCAGTATTACTCCTGGTGGAAGAACAGGATGAAAGATCACTGGATTGGAGAAGACTATGAACTCTGGGACATAGTCACTGATGGTCCTTTAGCCACCATGAAGAAGACTGTTGAAGGAGTAGATGTGCTAAAAACTAGAGCTGACTGCACTGCTGAGGATCTGAAGAAATGGGAGAAAAATGCTAAGGCCAAAAAGTGGCTAGTTTGTGGACTAGGTCCAGACGAGTATAGTAGGATACAAAGTTGCACCACTGCCAAAGAAATTTGGGATACCTTGCAAGTAGCCCACGAAGAAACACCTCAAGTGAAAAGATCAAGAGGTACTCTACTATACTCTCAGTATGACAACTTCACTATGAAAGAAGGAGAGACAATCCAAGAGATGTACACGAGGTTCACAACTCTGACAAATGAACTCAAGTCTCTTGGTAGAGTCATTCTTTAAGAGGACGGAGTGGAGAAGATTCTGACAAGGGTCTTACCAATTTCCTAGGAAAGAAAAATCACTGCTATCCAGGAATCCAAAAATATGGCAACCCTTAGATTGGACGAGCTAATTGGAAACCTCACTGCCTATGAACTTAGAAGGGAGACAACGAAAATGGATGCTCCAAAGAAGGAAAGGAGTCTAGCACTGAGAATCACTGAGGGAGCAGATCTGGAGGAAGATGAGATGGCCATGATCACTAAGGAATTCAGAAACTTCCTCATAAGGAAAAAGGGCATCTCAAGAGGTGGAAACTACAACAAATCCAAAGCTCCATAAAGGTCAACCAACAAAGGATTCTACAAATGTGGAAAGACTGACCACCACATCAAGAATTGTTCTCAGTGGGAAGTAGAATGGAAAAGGGAGAGATTCGAACGAAGGAACAGGAAGAAGGAACTGGTCCAACCCAAGAAAACGACAACAAAAGCTATGGTTGCTGCTTTGGGGGAAAGCTCAGATAAAGAGTCAGAAGATGGTGAAAATGAAGAACAGGCGCTCATGGAAATTGGCAAATCTGATGAGGAATCATATGAAGAACCAGAGGTAAGTATATACTATCTCAAAAAAAAAATAAAGTTCCTATCTAAAGAAAAACTCTTTGAGTTTCTACTTAATTTTATTGATGATTCCGAGGAAACAAACAAAGAGAAAGAAGAACTTTCTAAAGAGTGTGTAATGTTAAAAGCAAAATCCATGAACCTGAAAATCAGAGTAAGTGAATCTGAAAAGGAAAACACTGCCTTGAAGAACCAGGTTCATCCACTTGAAACTAAAACCCTAGAGATAAAATCTGAAAATTTAAAATTAAAGCTAGGAACTAGTAAAAAGACTGTTGATCATTCTCATATCATATTAGAAGAAAATGTGGGAAAACTAAAGGATAAGATGTACACCAAGGATGAACAGATAAGAGCACTAAAAGAAGAACTTGGTAAAGTCAAACATGAATTAGATTGAACTTGCAAATGGAATAAATTCTCTGATGCCTTGACATGGCTTCAAGAAAATCATAGTAGCAACAGAAGAGGACTTGGCTTTGGGAGTCAAATTCCCAAATGGGATCCCAAAAGCAAGTATCTCACTATTCCTGAGAATAAAATCTTCACCCACTGTGGTAAGACTGGCCACTACAAAATTGAATGTACTGCAATAGAGCAGGCCAGTCGAAGAAATGAAAGTTTTGTACGAAAGAAGAATTGGTTACCAAATTGGGCCATAAAAAGCTTGATTCATCCTTTCTCTCATAGAAAAGGACCCAAACTGGTTTGGGTCCCTAAGACTAACCCCTGATTTCTTGTTGTAGGTTTAAGTTAGAGGAAGCAGCCAAATATTGGTACCTAGACAGCGGCTGCTCAAAACATATGACTGGGAACAAGGAACATTTCCTTTCACTTGAAAACCTCAAAGGAGGAAATGTCTCCTTTGGAAATGGAAAGAAAGGTAAAATTATTGGGGTTGGTAAGGAACCAGAAGATTAGGAGCTTGGACTGGTCAGAAGCAGTGAACAAACAGAAGCAAATATGGAAGATGGAACAGGTGATGGACCAGGTCCAACTACCCCAAGCAACATGACAGGGGTAACTCAACAGCAAATCACTCTGGATCTTGGCTCTGATACTGTTCCACAACAACAAGACACCATGGGATCATCTAGCCATGAAAAATTGGTGCTCAAACCACAGATATCAAAGCTCTCACCCCCTTGAGAACATCATAACAGATTTGACATCCGGAATCAAAACAAGATCCTCTTTGAAAAATCTGTGTGCGTTTGATGCCTTTCTATCCTTGGTCGAACCAAAGAACATTGCTGAAGCCTTAGAGGATGCTGACTGGGTAAATTCCATGTAAGAAGAGCTAAATCAATTTGAAAGAAGTCAAGTATGGCACTTGGTACCCAGACCACTAGACAAATCAGTGATTGACACAAAGTGGGTCTTCAAGAACAAACTCGATGAAAATGGAACTGTTACAAGAAACAAGGCGAGACTAGATGTCCAAGGATATAGTCAAGAGGAGGGAATTGACTATGATGAGACCTTTGCTCCTGTGGAAAGGCTGGATGCAATCAAAAATCTTATATCATTTGCTGCTGACATGGAATTCACTCTCCACCAGATGGATGTAAAGAGTGCTTCCTCAATGGCCATCTAAAGGAAGAAGTATTTGTCAAACAGCCTCCAGGATTTGAAAGCAAGGAAACACCTGACCATGTGTATAAACTTGACAAGGCCTTGTATGGACTCAAACAAGCACCAAGAGCATGGTATGAGCGGTTATCTAAATTCCTTCTAGAACATGACTACAAACGAGGTAAAATTGATAGCACCTTGTTCTTAAAGGAAAAAGGAAATGATCTCTTGGTTGTGCAAATATATGTTGAAGATATCATATTTGGAGCAACCTCTGAAAAATTGAGTAAGGAATTTGCCAAACATATGGGGAGTGAGTTTGAGATGAGTATGATGGGTGAGCTAAACTTCCTTTTAGGCTTGCAAATTAAGAAAAACTCAAATGGAACAATGATTCATCAACACAAATATGTGTAAGAATTACTCAAAAGATTTAAAATGGAAGACTCCAAGGAAATAGACACTCCTATAGGCACAACTACAAAATTAGATGTGGATGAACCTGGTTTATCCGTTGATCAAAATCTATACAGAGGGATGATTTGGTCTTTATTATATCTCACTGCCAGCACACCTGATATTGTGTTTAGTGTAGGGCTGTGTGCTAGATTTCAGGAAAATCCAAAGAAGTCACACCTAACTGCAGTGAAGAGAATTATGAGATATTTGAAAGGCACCACTGATTTATGCCTTTGGTATCCTAAAGGTAGTAATTTTGACCTTGTAGGATATGCTGATGCTGATTATGTAGGTTTCCTGGTTGACAGGAAACGTACTTCAGGCATGGCTCACTTTTTGGGCTCTTGCATTGTGTCTTGGGCCACCAAGAAACAAAACTCAGTAGCTTTGCCTACTGCTGAGGCTGAATATGTGGCTGCAGCCTCATGCTGTGCTCAGTTGCTATGGATCAAGCAACAACTCATGGATTTTGGTATAGAGGTTGGATGCATTCCTATTTTCTGTGACAACACTAGTGCAATTAGTATGCCGAAGAACCCGATTCATCATAAGAGAACCAAGCACATAGATTTCAGACACCATTTACTAAGAGATAACTATGAAAAATGAATGATCTCAATCGAATTCTGTGCTACTGACAAACAAATTGCAGATATCTTTACTAAAACACTAAGTAGGGAGAATTTTGAGAGAAACATGCTAGAATTAGGGATGATTAAGATCACCTAATTGAAAAACAAAAATGATTTTTTTTTTGGCTAGAAACACTAAAATAGGTAACTAACTAGACTAATCATTGCTCAGTATCATGACTTTAATGCCATATTCTCTTGCTATGTATTAATATGATTCCCTGGTTACTAATGATGTTTTCTATCTTTGTAAACTGAGGCAAATTAAGGACTCTAATAGGAGGAACCTGGTTCATCGTTGCTAGTTCATCAGACTGACAAGGTACGTGCTCATCAGTATACACTTATTGAAATAATTATAGTCACACATGAGCAGGACTCTATCTATATTTGGTTCATTTAAAATTATCAGTACTTATCCCAAATTGAACCTGTTCCAAAGAGTCAAATCAAATCTTTATTAGCCTAGATTTAGGGAGTCATAATCGTCTAATCTACTGACACTCCTGTTGCGATTAGACTTCCACTTGACCAAGAATTACGCCCGTTGTACATTTAATATCCACACCTTTAAAATGCCTTCATTACCTCTCTTCTGCAAAAGCATAACCGTCGAACCAAGATCATCATTCCTCTCAACCAAAGTGATCAACATTCTTCTCTCTCCATATCTCACAAAAATGTCTTCCGCACCACCCCCTGCTTCATCTTCATCAACCACCCCTGATTACGGTGTCGGCCTTGAAGACACTGGTTCTAATTCTCCATCGATACATAACTCACAATCTCCAACCATGTCTTCAACCCCTCAAAACACTCCAGTTACAGACCCAATTCCCGAACCCACTCCTTTACCCCAAACAGTTCCAGTCGTTACACCAAGCCCCACTTAAGCCCCCAAAAAACATAGAGTGAAAATGTTAGCTAGAAAAACTGTTGCATCTGGTCCTCTTGCCAGGAAATTGAATGAAAAGAATAAAGCCAATCAGGACCAAGATTTTGAAAATTCAAGCGAGTCCTTCAAATCTGCAAATGAGGAAGAAGTAACTGGTTCATCTGGTTCTGAGAAGGCAAATCCTGAAGTTAGAGCTGAACCTGAAATAGCTAAAAACAGGTTTGTTTTAATTGGTTCTGTAGTGGATGTAGAAGTACCGGATATGATAAGGAAAAAGAAAGAAATTGAGAGAGATGGAGAAGGGAGTTCTGAAAGGGGAACTGGGACGGAAGGAAAATTTGATACGCTCAATTTACACCTTAAAAGAATGTAAGCGATCGTTGTCAAATATA